>JBBPQZ010000320.1:0-17991 GCA_038092795.1 Boletus rubissimus
GGGCTGTGTGAGAAGAGCGGAAATTAAAAGGGCGAGGTCACCTCATGGTATGACGTCATTGGTTCTAGACCTGGTCATGTGAGGGTTACCACGGTCACGTGCACAGATCACGTGACTGGAAAAGAAAAGAAGACAAGGATAAAAAGTTTGAAAATGTTCGTATTATAACAAGTGAAGCAACTGGATTGCTAGTGGCGACGAGATACAAGAGTAAATCGAAGGAGGTCTAAACTAGTGATCTAGGTGATACTCGAGTCATTTATATATGCAGTCTCCTCGCGCACGGACCTAAGTAAGAAATGTGAGGAAGACTAAGAAAGAAAGGGTGACACGTCACGGATCAAAAGAAGACGCGTCACGGAATGAGAAGAAGTCCGAAAAGGAAGGACGCATAATGATGAAGATCAGAACACGCGGCCGACACATCGCGGGAGAATCATCGAGACAAATAAGGCAAGAGGATGCGCCACGGGTACGGAGGTAACTGGAGAAGCCAGTGGCAAAGAAAAGGAATATAGTCTGTGGGACGTGCTAGGATCCTCTGAATGAGAGGGCCTAGCACCGATGGTAGTACATGGATTGAGACGAGGCGAAAGAGAAGTACGAAGAAAAGAAGAAGTTGTAACAACGACCATATATGAACAACGTGGGGCGAGTGTTGGTCTCGTTACCGTCAAGTGGTAATGCCTCTTGTTTCCTTAGCTCTGGGACCTGAGCGTTGTGTATGCAGTCTAATTCAAGTGTTATGACTTCACTAAAACATCTAGTCAAATCCACAAGGCTCGGACATTGCTCACAGAATACACAATTCCTGGCTCAAGGAGATGAGGGTATGGGGGTCTTCTCTGCTCAACACAGTCTACAATGGCCAGAAGACCAAGGCAATGACTATCATGGTAAACAAAATGGATTAGACTGGGGATACCAGTCGCAGAGTGCTACTTTATATACTATACAGGCACGTGCACAGACCATGCTATGCATGAGAGAGATTACCATAAATAGACTAAGTGTTTCCACGAATGTGGGAGAAAGATAACAGAGATTAAAGGGGCTGTGTGAGAAGAGCAGAAATTAAAAGGGTGAGGTTATCTTATGGTATGACATCATTAGCTCTAGGCCTGGTCATGTGAGGATTACCACGGTCACATGCACAGATCACGTGACTGGAAAAGAAAAGAATACAAGTCCGAAAATGTTTGAAAATGTTCATATTATAACAGTGGCTGGGCGCGGAACTGGACCTTGCCCGAGGACAGACCCCATGAGGCCACATATCAATGGATTACAGTAGAACAGCGTATAGGACGAGGGAAAAAAGTTCTAACCGATACTCTCGCCCCCCATTACCCTATCTGATCTGAGCTTTATTCTCCTTGCACTTCATCACTGTGCTCCAACAATCTATTCCAAATGTTCTTCTAATATCACCGCATTGACTCCAATAAGTCAGTAAGTGAGTCCTGTGTTTAGAACTGCTCAGAAATGTTGGTTAGCATCAGTTAACATCAGTTAAACACCAACCAGATGGCATCCCACTGTGTGGGAAGGTCAAGGAAGACTGGCACAATAGGAAATTTTTGAGAAAGAGGGAAGCTCGGAAGAAGAGAGCAGAGGAGTGGTGAAACATTCGAGCACAGGGTTCCACACGAGCCCCGTGGAGGACCTGAGTTAATACTGCCAATAAAGCTGGAAGGACCAGATCAGCAGTAAGAACATAATGTATCATACTCTGACACACAGATTGTCCATATACTACTTGTGCGCATGTCAATTAGTATTTGTATAAAATGTACTGGAAGATGTACCTTGATTATCACTCCACCAGTCAGAGCCGATCATGCCTGTTCAAGCACTCTGTGAAAAATACTTCCTAGGGAGAATCTCGGGAACGAACCTCGGGATACTTCAACATTCCATCATATCTTGCCAGAGCACTGAGAGGTGAATAATGCTTGCTTACTAACATTATCCTCGTATCAGTGAAAAGAGACTCTATCGAACGTGTTGCCTGGTTGCTGCATCTGAAACATGTGAAGGGTTAGCAACAGACCACATCATGTAGCAATCTGATTGCAAACGAGTTGAACAGGGTAATTCAAGTTTGAGCAGGAGGTAGCATATCTGAAAGGATGGCTTGTAATGTTATCGCTTGACGACTGTTGTGGCAGTAGGACTGAGGCCTGGGCCTGAACAAGGGCAGAGTCCCTCCAAGAGGTCCCAAGAGTCTGGCGAAGTGGCTGGCGTCTACGTAGGTAGTAGTCTGTGTCTGTGTTCTGTAGCTAGCGTGCATCTTACCACTACTGCACCACTAGGTGTCGTGGACAAAGAACATGGTCAGCACGCATCAAGGCTCGATAACAACATACCAAATAAGTTTATCTGAGTTACTAGACACATCCCCGCAGCAACAGGGCGTGCTCCACTGTTGACAGAAAGAAAACCAAAGAGTGTTGAAACGTTGACTATCTGCCAAGGTCTTGTCGCCAAGGTTGATTCCAGCGTGCAAGGTTCTGATCATGCCAAAAAACCTGGCCTGTCGAGGAATTCTACTCTGCTCAATCTGGGTTTGAAATAGTCATCCAGTTTAAATTACCTGCTGTCTTTCCACACAACCTTCCCGTCTTACCACACGCATCTTCCCTCCAACAAGGGCAGTTCTTCTGATCTGAGTAGTACTACTAGAGTTAGCATGTAGTTAAACACTTGGCAAGTTTGGGTCACAACGCCCTTCAAGGACGTTAGTATAGAAAAATTCCTAATGAAAGACTAAACACCGAAACTGAGATACGAACAGATGTGTACCAACGACAATCTTATGCCATGAAATTTATCATGAATATTGTGACTAGTAACTTCCTTCAAAGTTCATACTGCGATAGTCATTGAAAGGTATGTATTTGTGGTCGTTCAGGCCATAATTTACCTTCCCCAAGCTAAATGTCTCATTTCCAGTCTATCTACGTCTGTCTCCAAAGCAGCGCATCTGAAAACTGGTCGGATCTATGCCATTGAATTGCCCTCGAGGAGCTTTTGTGATGATCTGCAGATAATCACCAGTTAACTGGTCACCGGTCACCATGCACAGGGTCATGTCACTTCACTGTGCACCCTTGAATTACCCTGGTCCATTTTGCTCCTTACGGTTCCAGCAGGTAATTAATTTGTAAATACTGCACCATTTGTGTCATTAATTTTGGTTCATGTGTCTGTCGAAATTTTTAATAGACTGCCGGGTACTAGCTCCGTTGCCATCTTGTTGAGCTGAAGACCCTTCAGACTTGGAAGGTTCCCACTCTCCTGGTCATGCCAGACAGGCTTTATAAAGGCCCTCAGTGACTCTGCTGAGCAAGGACAAGTGAGGAGCTGACCCCCTTTTTGCAAGTTGTTCTTATTCTGACTGCACCCATGTTGTGACAGATTGTTGCTGCTGCACAATCCTGGATTATGTTCTGGTTCTGGGCTTCAAGATGGATGTTTCTTCAATTATCTTCTGTCAATCACCCTTTGGAACCATATCGCTTCCTTGTTCACCTTCTGCCGGTGAGTCTTGGCAATCTGCCAATGCTTTACAACATCTAGCATGGAGCTTGTATGTGACGGCGCTCGGCTAACCATTGGACGGTCCTTTCTCAGCTCACTGGTAGCCCGATGTGGAAAGCAAGTGTCAAGTCATACTTGAAATCCAGACGGTATGAAACTGGACAGGCCTGGCTAATATGGAGAGGCTTGTGAGTACAGTTTGACCCCAGCATCCTCCATGTCCTCTACTTGTTCTGATTGCGGGCAAACATTCAAAAATGCTTCACCACAGGATCTGTGAGATCACAATCACAACTGACCAGATGGGTTGGCGGACTCGGCTTCATTCCTGCATGTGCCCCAGTCACTGAGTCAGCCGTGACCGGCACCAACATTCCAGCCTAGTGTAAGTACCAGTATGAACTGCAGAGATTGCATTGGTCATGACAGAAGGTGACCCAGCAAAGAAGGTCCGAAGAATGATTGTGACGTCTTCGGAGTACCAAATGGGGGTCAATCAAATGTAGGTTTTCCATTCACCTCCATATGACTATGCCCGTTAAGCAACCCACCGAGGATTTTTTTTGGCACCACTAATCTGCAGGCATAGCTGACAAGAGAGGAGGGTATACCAGTCTCCATTTGGAACATTCTCGTCATCTTCTTACTGTCCTCCAATCACAGCTCTCAAATGGTATGCAAAAGTGTTGTCAAGTGGTAACGTCATATGGTGTCTGTTACAGTGCAGATGTCAGCATCATTGCCTTGTGTTCTTATGTCCTTGAATCAAGCTGTTATTCGCTTACTGGTGGCAGGAGACACCAAACTTGAAGCTTATGGGGGAATCGACTCAGAGTTTTTAATGTGGGACTTTTGGTGGGTCTCTTTATCCCTTCCTTATTTCAAACGCACTTCACAGCTTGACCATTCATTCACATCTACAAGTTCTATCCTGTCAAAATGACCAACTCACAGTCTGTTACAACTTTTCCTTTTCTTCGTACTTCTCTTTCGCCTTTGCTCAATCCATGTACTACCATCAGTCCTAGGTCTCCTCATACGCCGTATCCTAGGACATCCATTGGACTTCATTCCCTTTCTCTGCCTCGGGCTTCTCCAACTACCTCCATACCCATGGCGCATCCTCTTACCATATTTGTCTCGTTGATTCTCCCGCGATACGATGGCCACGTGTTCTGCTCTTCATCATTACGCGTCCTTCCTTTCCAGGCTTCTTCTCATTCCGTTATGCGTCTTCTTTTGATCCGCAACGCATAACCCTTTCTTTTCTAGTCTTCCTCGCATTTCTTACTTAGGTCCGTGCGCGAGGAGACTGCATATATAAACGACTCGAGTACCACCTAGATCGCTAGTTTAGACCTCCTTCGAGCTACCTTGTATCTCGTCGCCGCCTAGCAATCTATTTGCTTCTCTCGTCTTACTCGCCCCACGATTAGGAAACCCCTAGATCGCTTCCTTGATCGGCTTGTCCTTTGACTCGCCGATACCTTGACCACCGTTGGAGGAATCCCCACAACGGAAGTACTGCACATCGTCTCCCAACCCAACTACCTTTGATCGGTTCACTCCCCGCTTACTGATATCTTCGAGGAATCCCCTCAACCCTTGCTGACGGAGGAATCCCCACATCAGAACTACTGTGTCGTCGGCCCCCAACCCGACTCCTTGTTATTGAAGGCCCCTTGCGATTACTCCTATCCCAGATAGTTATAACACAGTCACTATCTGAACTTTCAGCAGACATGGGTAAGTTGTACATAGATCTATCAACTTGATATCCTCTCCAAGAAGGGATCTTTTTGCAGTGATTTTTGACAGACTAATGCATGCGTTGCTGGGTCTCTATGGGTAAGGACAGGCTGCCAAGCATTGCATACTTCAAGTTGAGAGTATCTTTACTGCCAAGTGGGAGATCATGCTCACTCTCAATTTCGACTGGGTAATCATTTTTGAAAAAAGGAAATTTCATTGGCCCCTTGTGAATCTATTGTGTGTAATGGAATAAAGTGCCAATAATCATGCCCTATTGTAGATTTTCTACTTCGCTGGGCAGTATTTATTGTTATTCACAATGATTGGAATGTAAGAGTATCTGTTTGTGGCCTCAAGCATACTTAACCTGCATCACAGATTGATCTCTATTGACACACCAAAGTTAGTTGAACTTCCCTGTTTCCATTGATCGTACATATTTAACAGACATGGAGAGGTCAACTGTGGGACTCTGTATGTGTTCAACCAGGTTCACTGTTGTTTGGGCTGTGGGCTGAGGGAAACTACTAACTTCCACAAAGCTTGCTGGTGACTCTGCACTCAGCCTAGCTAGTATCAACCTTTCACTTCGCATGCAAGTTTTTGCCACCACTCATCCAACATGCTGCTCACTGCAATCATGACAGGATGGCAATTTGGTCTCAAAATAAGTGGGTAGTTGGCATCATAGTCTTGCTTATCCTCGGGCACTGGTCTCTCATTTTGCAAGGTATGTGAAAGCACTTCTTAGCCCTCGAACACATGCTGATATCAGTTCTAGGTGTGCTGCTTAAGGTGGTCTGGATTGAAGGTGTTGGCTGTACAATCATCAAAAACAACACAACCATTCTCGCTGCTACTTTTATCTATTCCATGAGTTTTGATTTTGTTGTTCTCTGCCTAACGGCATACAAATTGGCATGGATTCAATGTATCTCTGGCACTCCTGAAATCCACAGTAAGCTGGTCTGCATGGTGTTCTCCGATGGACTAGTTTACTTCATTGTTGTATATGTTTTTTGCACTCTCTCTGACTTATTGGGTGCTAATGTATGGGCAGTTTCTTGGGAAACCTGTTGGCTACAATATTCATGATCATCGATCTAAATGCCATCATGAGTATCATATTCAATGTTCCTGCAACCATAGCCTCAACAGTACGTTCTTGTATTAACATCACTAGATGCAATGAATTTCTTTCCTACTACCATAGGTCACGGCTTCGTGTGTAATCTGACAGCTCTATAGCTTCAATTCAACTATCTCCGAGATATGGTAAGTAACATGTTTTTTAATGCATTTACTAGCAATTCATTCCAATCCCTCAGCCGTTCTGATGAGGGGTCAGGTGGTGTGGTATTCGCGAATTCACACCACTTACTCACAAACCTAAGGCCCGCAAGAGAGCCCATGGCCATTCACGTGGAAGTGAGTGGGTGGTTTCTATGATGCCATAACCACCTGAATGTTTCCACCTGCAGGTCAACACGTGCCATCAAACACATTCACTGTCTGATGCCTTACTGTACGCTATGCAGCTCAGCAGTGACTTCCTTTCTCTTGACAATCATGAGGAATAGCCAAGATCACTTGTGTGCTCTAAGTAGGGTATCACCGAGTGAGTGTTGATGTGTTCAGGAACTAGATGAAACGACCTGTGAAGGTAGTGATGAATTTTCTATTGGCAGCTAGAGCAATAGAGAAGACGTCGCCACCAGTGAGAATTTGCGATTCAGCAACCTGGGACCCAGCAGATACACTGAAAGAATGGATTTTATTGTCAATAGATGTGGTAAAAATTTGCTGTCCATCGTTGGACCATGTAAGCAGAGTGATTGGCCATGCCAAGGATGGGATAATATTGAGGTTGATGATCTTGTCATCATTGCGACTGCTGAAAATTTGGATTGAGCCATGGTAATAGGTAGTGGCACCGTAACTGGCGATGTACTCGCCATTTGGGAAGAACTGGAGTCCAGCAACATAATGGCCATGTTTGATCAGGCCAATGAGTCACTCCCCACTTGTAATATTCCAAGCGCTTCATGTCTGGTGATTGTTCTTACTCCCAGCTAGGTGACCTTATTGCAATGACCAGGCAAGCAATCAACATCGGTGAAACCTTCCCTCGCTGCCAAGGGTAGACTTGTGAGTGCTCATCATACCTCGAACTGCAGAACTTGATTCATGACGAGCATGCTGTCTGCATCAGGCCCACTCGCAACTTACCGGGCACAAAACACTGTGTGTATTCCAGGATGCTTTCAAACATGCAGCACTCATATTCCAGATGAATCTTCCATCAAATGGAAGATGAATGTATGCACCACCCAAACTCAAACTACGTCAATATGTATGGGCAATTTTGGATCAGCTCACATCACCACTATAGATGTCAGACAGGTAAATGAAAAGACCACAAGATGACAAGAGTCACTAAGTGTGATAATCGAGTCAATGAAATGGAATTCCAAAACTAGAGAATACAAGGGGGGAACGACTACTTATATACTATAGCTACTGGCGCACGGACCATGTTTAGGGTCGGCGCAGAAGGTCAGAGAATGTTGTAGAATGATTACGTAATGGTGACGTCATGGAATGTGCTAGAAGGTTCGAGGGATGACGTCATGTGAAATAAGGTAAGGAACTAAGCGGATGAGTGGTGGGGGCGAGATTTAATGGGTTTGGACGGCAGAGGATAGGAGATAAGATAAGATCCCTTGTACCCAAGCGGATGCATTGAATCCTGGTGTACTAGCGAAGGGAAAACCGTTGAAGGAAGACAGGGGTGTCGTGTGGGTATCTCTTAGAAGGACGTCGTTACTAGGGCTTTGTTTCGTTTCAGTAAACATCGCAGATGTATGTACATGTCTCTCCAGGCATTAAATGGTTGCATTCACGCCCACGCCTCATTGATACCAGCAATGTCTTTGAACACCCAAAAACAAGTTCCTGGGTTCACCGTGATCACAGGCATTTGCATGGAAGCCATAGATATCGTTCTCAAGTACTTTGCTGAGCTGTTTGCAGCGGATTCTACCAATTTGGTATGTGGGCCAGTGTTATCGAGTGCACGTCGTGGTGTTATACTTTTCCCTCTAAGGCAATTTGGATGTGCCATATTTCAGTATTCTGATGTACATGCAGGATCGACAATCCGTTTCACTAATCCTCTCAATACTCTGACCCCTTCTACACAGATGCCGAAGGTTGGCTCGAGCAGGCAAACATTTAAGTGACGTGTAACCAGTGTGCTTCCATTCCTCAATGATGATTGACATTGACAAGCTGGCCAGATACGAATACTCCCTATCCACATCCTGTTACTTGTTTTGCAGAACCCATTCTATGGTGTATAAGTGGCAGAGACAACCTACATGGCTGGCAATCTCGCGCTGTTGATCTAGATGGTCCTCCCAATAGTTGATATAACTGGCGGTGGCGGTTGTTTAAAGTGCTCACTTCAGTTTCCTTCACCTTTTTTTGAAAGAAGGCCTTGGAACATCTCCACGAATTATGACGCCTCAAGGTTGCAGGATTGGTTGTAGTACACTCTCTCGTCCTTCGGGAAATCAAGGTAATTATCTGGGTCAGAACTCACACCAGGTATGTGTGGGCAGGTTTCAGAGCTCAAATGCTCATTAACTCATCAACTCTGCTCGCCCGAGCTTTGGTGTTCCAATGTCCTTGAAACAGGTTGTCCACAGAAAACGAAACTTGAACTAGGCAGGAATGGTTCAACCTTTGCTTATAGAAGTAGCCTGAGACAGTGACCATGGAGTGAATATTCTAACGATTTCAATCATGGATGGACTTGTACTACTAATAATGCTGTGAGGTGACACGAACTCATTCCCATACTCATGATTTAGCACAGTATCTACATGTATTCTCAGGCCCCACTCCAGGTATTCCCTATGTATTCCATCGAAGCATTTAGATCAATGTGTCCCATCTTCTATACCTGAATGAAAACTCATCCTCTCGGGAAATGCGATCAAAAGGACAGCCTTGCTTTCAAATCACCTGGATCCATGTGTCCCATCTGCGGTATCTGAGCCACAACACATTCATGGAGAAAATGCTATCGAAAGAGTAGCCTTCTCCAATTCATGCTGGTATAATCCGCTCTGAGTCTTGTGGCATAAGTGTAAGGAAAGTACATGCACCGTTAGATGTATCCTTCTGGCAGAAGAATGAGATGCATTGTTTGCTTCCTGTGACTAATACAATGTGAGCTACCATGAATGGTACATTCAAGATGAGAAAAATACGCACCCGGCCTGCTTCCTCAGTAGAGCCTTGTCCGCTACAAGAAGCATCTTTGTTCGGCTAGCTGGGCTCAGCAGCCTTGGCAGGCAATTTAGGCTGTAACATGTGAGTCCATGCATACATATTTGAGGAACAACCACCCTATGGTTTTACGATCAATTTTGCAACCGCTTGCTAAGATAATATGTTAGACATCCTACATCTGTTCATTTATCAAGGAAGAGCACTCATTCACTTATGTCTACCTGTGGCCATCCATGAAGTACCTTCATTTGTGGGCTCCACTCTTGCTGGTGACTTGGAATGAGATTGATGATCAGCAGGCCAATGCGAGTGTGTGAAAAGTCAATTGGGCTCATGAAAAGCCGGAACCTTGTTACTCTTCCATATCCTCGTCGGTAGCCACCTTTCGAGTATCGAAATGCCGTGAGATAGCCTTGAAGTATTGCAATTTTCTTCTGGAGGTGCTTCTGGATGGGACGTCATGGGTGAGGCATCTGACAATTGTGGTACAGCATAGGATGTGCCAAGTGGCAGTACCTCACCCTCATGGGGATGGGCAGAGGATGCCGGGGATGGTTGCTGCAGCAGTGTCAACATGGGAGGGAAAAGGGTAATATAGTGATCACCAACCTCATCATAATCAAACTGAGGGCTAGGTGTGCTCGACCGCACCTCCACCTACATGATCATGAAAATTTGCTTCAAGGGGAAACAAAAAGAAAAAAAAACAAATAGCTCAAGGAGAGCACTGTTGCCTGAGGTTGAATGCTACTCATCTGATTGTCCTTGCTCATGAGCAGATATCTAATGAAGTGTGTCAATGTCGGGGACGGAACAGGGTTTATCCAACATTCCAACATCGTGAACAGACAAATGCTTACATGGAAAGAATCATATGAATCTGGGAGAATACTGCCGAGATTGTGTATGACAATTTTCTCATCACCTTGTCCAGTCACAGATAGCTGCTATCCAGGAAGACAGCAATTGAGTATATCTGTTCACTGGCCTGAATGACAGGGCCAATCTGCATCAGCATTGATGTGTCCAAGAACAAGATGGAACAGTCTGCAAATGTAGCAATGAATTTACCATTCGCTGCCAAAGCCATACAGTAGGCTTCGTCACCATCAAGAACCAGTGATTCTGCAATCTGGGACCCAGTGGACGCATTGAAAGACTTGATTCTTTGTCATGCATCGCAGCAAAAATTTACTGACTGTTGTTCAACCATGCTAGTGGAGTGGTTGGCTGTGATGTCGGGGTTGTGCTAGTGAGGGTAGAGATAAGCTTGTTACCATTCTGACTATTGAAAATGTGGATCGAGTCTCCAGGGCACGTAGTGGTGATGTGCTCGCCATCTGGTGAAAAGTTGACTCCAATGGGATAACTATTGTGTTGGATCAGGCCAACAAGTCTCTCCTTGGTTGTTATACTCCAAACACTCGCTTTGTGGCTGAATCCAGTCCCGGTAGCAAATGTGCTCAAGTCTGGTCCAGACTCCAGTGGCAGAGAGACATTGACTGCAAATACTTCATCTGTGCCCTCCATATTGATGAGCTTTTCATGAATTCCCATGTCCCACACACTTGCGCCCCAATCAGTCCCACACAATATCAACCTGTGATCCGTCAAAACAGAAATAGCCCATAGCTTCATTCCCATTTGCTTCCCAACCTCTCGACCGTCTGCAAGTTGCCATCAGTAAATCCCATCACTACTTCCACCCAAAAGGTGCTTTCCATCCAGGTGGAACATGATTGCCCACACCTCATGAGAGTGACCCGTGTCAAGGACTATCGTTGGATCTACTGGATTATGTTAGCCACAATCACTCCCCAGGACTGGTATGCACTGGTCTTTGTCAATGACATCCTTGCTGATGCATATAGAGTTGTTGGTTTCAAAGAGTGAAAGAACAAGGCATTTCAGTTACTCGTGCCAATGCACAAATTTTACCTCACAAAAACATTTCCTTACACTCAATATAGTGGGTTGCAGCCTTATGTCTTTGATGCCACTATATGACATCGCAGTGATGACCAGGCAAGCAGTCAACATTGGTGAAACATTCTTCCATTGCCAAGGGTAGTCTTTCCCTAGGACTCGTGAGTCCTCGTCATATCTTGCAGGCTGTAGGACTTAGTCTGTGACAAGCATACAATTCGCGTTAGACACACTTGTGACATGTCCTGCACAAAATACATGTATATTCCAGGACGGTCTCAAACAGGCCCCCAGCAGTGTATGCAACCTTTTCACTCTTATTTTTGATACTGCTTGTGGTAAACTCTCATATGAGTTTCTACAAGCACTCAGGAAGTCTAGGTGACTCACTTGATCGCCTCCTGCTTTGCTTTGATGGTGGGGTAAGGCAATGTTCTTATCCTACAGGCCCATCAATATTTTATTCTTCCCCGTGTGTTGTCTCGGTCATGGAGCAAGGAAAGGTTGTCTCGTGCATGTCAAAGTGAAAACCAAAGAACGTCTCAAACACATGACCAACGAGCGCGTTCGAGAGTTGTGCAGCAGGTCTCCAAGGGAAGCGTCTCCACGAGCATTGCATACAATCCAGCACAATAGTCCATTAGGTAGTTCACTAGGTTATCTGACCATGCTGTCTCCAAAAATGCTGTGTGCAATAGTCAGAGAGTAGAATGTATTGTAGATGAGCTTTTCTTGTCATTCATATCATTACCAGAGAGATGACACTGAAGAGAAGCTTGTTAATGGGGATAGTATCCCTTGAACAAGTAGCCATATCAATTTATTTGATTGGTGTCTACTCAAAAGTCCCTGTCTGCAAAGATCATTCCAGGTCTTGGGCACTCGTACTTAGTATATGAATCATGACGAACAAGAAAAGTATTGAAGCGGGAGGAACACAATATCCTGATGCACATTCGTCTTGTCATCCTTCAGGTATGTAATGACAGCTTGGATCATTGGACACTATTTCAAATCTAGGCGTTTGCGGATGTATAGACTTGCTCTGTGATTGCAGGGTGACTATTTCTAGCAAGCTCAATCACAGATAGGCATATTGGTACTTGTATTGCTGGTGGTGCTGCGAGGTGAGGCGAACTCAGTGTATATATGTACTGTGTCCAATTACCTAGATCCATGCATCCCATCTCTGGTGCTTGAGCCACAACACATCCACAGGGGAAATGTGATCTCAAGGGTAGCCTTGTTTGGTTCTCATTGGTGTGATCCCCTGTGAGTCTCACAGCATAAATGTAAGGAAAGTACATGCACTGTCAGATGGACTCTCCCAGTGGAGGGTTGAGATGCATTGTTTGTTTGTTGTGCCTAATAGGACGTAAGCTCTCATGACACAGTGCTTCAGGACCAGAAGGGGACACACGGAACCTACTTTCTTTGGATCTGCAGACCTTTATCCACTACAAGTATTCTTTTTCAGATTGCTGGGGCCAGGATCCTTGGCAGGCAATTTCCACTGCAATGCATAACGAGTCCCCATGTACAAACCCAAGGAACAACAAACCTGTGGTTTCACAATTGATTTTGCAACCGCTTACTATGATGATATGTTAGATACAGCAACATTTGACCGTTTATCAAGGTAGAACACTCACTCACTTGCGTTTACCTGCAGCCATCCACAAAGGTCCCACATTCACTCTCACTGGTAACTCAAAAGATGATTGACGATCAACAGGCTGACGTGACTCCCTGGGAACGAGTTCAAGTTCATGCAAAGTGGGGTCCTTGTTACCCTTCTTAATCCTCGTCTGTAACCATTTTTTAATTCCCTGAGATGATTCAACTATGTTGTATTGTTCATCTGGACACACCTCTGGACACACCTCCAGAGGGGAGGCTACTTGTATGGCATGGGGCAGTACCTCATCTCCATGGAAATGGGCGGAGGATGTAGGCGATGATGGCTGTAGCAGCATCGACATGGAGGGAAGAGATGAATGTAGTGATCATCAACCTCATCATAGTTGAATTCAGGAATGGGCATACCAGATGGCACCTCAACCCATGCCTTTGTAAGAACTCGCTTCTAGGAGGAAAGGCAAAAGAGATACCTCAAGGAGATCGCCTTCAGCATCTTCGCTGCAGCTCTCGGATTCAAGCAAGCTGGATTTCGCAGGTTCGTCCTGGTGTGTGTACACAACAAAGTCAGTGAAACTCATAAGGTGACAGAATGGTAAAATCCCACCAGAGTGGAGTCAGATGGCTTGTTATCATGGTCACCTGAGGTCGACCGCTTGTCTGCTTGTCTTTGCTCACCAGTAGATACCTGCCAGCGCATCAACATGGGAGACAGAATAGGGCTTACACAACATGCCAGCCTGATGAATGGACAAATGCTTACATAGAAAGAACCATAAAAGTCTGGAAGAACATCACTCAGGTTATAGATGGCAATTTTCCTGTCACTTTGTCTAGTTGCAAGATAGCTACAATTCAAGGAGAGGGTGATTGAGTATATCTATTCACTGGCTTGGATGACAGGGCCAATCTGATCCAGTGTCAATGCACTCAGGAGCCAGATGGTATGGTCTGTGAATGTAGCAACAAATTTACTACTGGCTGCTAGAGCAATAGACTTGACATTACCACCACTGAGATCTGGTGATTTGGCAATCTGGAACCCCATGGATGGATCAAAAGAGATGATCTTATTGACCCTCAATGTGGCAAAAATTCGTTGACCATCATTAGACCATGAGAGTGAAGTGGCTCAGAACCTTGTATTACAATATGAACATTTTCAAACTTTTCATACTTGTATCTTTTTTCTTTTTCAGTCACGTGATCTGTGCATGTGACCGTGGTAACCCTCACATGACTAGGTCTAGAACTAATGACATCATACTATGAGGTGACCTCACTCTTCTAATTTCCACTCTTTTTACATAGCTCTATTCATTTCCATTATCTTTCTCTCACGACTGTGGAACCATTGAGTCTATTTATGGTAACCCCTCCCACGCATAGCATGGTCTGTGCACACACCTGTATAGTATATAAAGTAGCACTCTGCGACTGGTATCCCTAGTCTAATCCATTTTGTTCACCACGCTAGTCATTGCCTTGGCCATCTGGTCATTGTAGACTGTGTTGAGCAGAGAAGATCCACATACCCTCATCCTTGAGCCAGGAATCATGTATCCTGTAAAGCATTGTCCGAGCCTTGTGGTTTAATTAGTCATTTGCGATAAGTCATAACACTTGGATTAGACTGCTATACACAACGCTCGGGTCCCAGAGCTAAGGGAACAAGAGGTACTACCACTTGATGGTAGCGAGACCAGCACTTGCCCCATGCTGTTTATATACGGTCATCTGCCGTACAAATAAGGATAATGTTGCTACTGGGCATAGTGCACTAGCCCCCATCATCAGCTGAGTCCCAAGCTGTCCGTGTTGGTACTACGCCGGTGTACCCAGGTTCACGTGATCACCTGTAATGTCACGTCTAACGCGGATAGTATTTCCGTACACCGTAGCCAGGCAGATCCAGTCTCCCCCACGCCTTCTTGTTTCATATTTTCATATTGGATTCTTGTATAGGTCGCTGCGGCCACCTTCGTCGTTGTATTTGGAGAAGACATTATTACCTCTGATCCAAGAAGTACTTTTTTAGGGAGCAAGTTTGTAGGTTGCCTAGAGTGTGGTTGGAATAGTTCATACAGTAAGTGACCGAAAGAAGATATTCAAGATTCCGTCCCAATCCCGCACCCACAAGGTCTATTGGCCTTCCCACGACAAGCAAAGAACCGAACACCACTTGTTCTCCTTCAAGTTCTACAAAGACAAACATTTCTGCTCATACCTCCATTCTATCCGATACTTTAAACCCATAGTCAAATATGTCGAACTCGGTGGACTTAGATGATCTCATCACAAGGCTCTCTGCCCTAAACGTAAACCAAGAAAAGAACAATGTAACCAAGAAGATAGCTGATTCTGAGAAATGGGACAGCGATCGAAACACCTTCCATCTCTGGTGGGTAAAGTTGTGTTTATGGGTGGATGCACAAACGTGGAAGTCGGACAAGCTGAGATGCATCGCTGTCCTTTCACGGTTTGAGAAGAAGGTGGATGGTTTCACCCAACTTACGTTGAAAAAGTATCTCGATGATGAGGAAACAGAGGTAAAAAATGGTTAGGATGTCATTATTGGCACCAAAGGAGATTCAGCTTGGCCAAGTTGGTCCAAGTTGCAAAAGAAGATAAAAGATTACTTCCAAATTGATGTGCTCTCTCACAAGTCACTTCGGAAGTTGGAAGGTCTCCGACAAAATGGCCACCCAATTGACCTCTTCCTTCAGTGTTTTGAAGTTTTACAGAATGAGGCGAATATTGAGGACTACCACATGATTACGCTCCTCAAAAAGGCAGTTGACTACTGCATCTATGAACGGGTTTGAATGAATTATCCAGGATTAGAATTCAGCATCGATGAGCTCAAGGAAAATTATAGAGCCCTTGGAAGAGTATATGAGCAAATGGCAATAGAGCGTGGTCCTCTCACTAATTCCCATTTCATTCCATGGTCTCAGGGCCATTATCAATATCTGCCTCTATCTTAGCCTCCCCCCCCTCAATATTCACAGTTTACAGCAACTGGGATTCAGCCAGGCTGTAGTATTCCCATGAAGATAGGAGTGCAGCAAGCTGCACCCGCAAGGTCAGACACTCGAACTTGTTTCCTGTATAATCTTCCTGGGCATATCAAGCCTGATTGTCCTAAGAACCCGTATTGTCATTCACCCCGCCCTCCTCAACAGTGTCAACAGGTTGTTTGGGATTACGACCAGGGAGTTTATGTTCCCATCCCTGAATATTCCAAAGTGCATGTGGCGCAACAATCTGTTTCCCATCCTCTCCCCATTCCCCCAGTTATGGCACTGATAGTAGCAATGGCTACACAACATTTTGTCTCGGAAGAAGCCGAGGCATATTACAGGGACAAGTTTGAAGTCAAGGCCAAGCAGTGCATGGCCAAGGCTTTAAAAGGACACAGCATGTAGGAGTAGAGGGTTCCTCTGTGCATGGACCTAATTCATTTTCATTTTCTTTTATGTCTTGTATTGAGTCCGATTTTCCTATTTCTGATCTTTTTTCTGTATTACGTAGTTTGTCCGTTTCTTCCATAAGAGCGTCTCAATTGAGTGTGGCACCAGAACTAAATAATAGTGTGCTTAATTCTCTCCAAAAACAACAAAAATTTTGTTCTATTTATAAATCCCTCTCGTGTGTCATGACTTCCCAACATTGCGCAACAACATTGTCATTCAGCAGAGAGTTCTCGCTTGAGACTGTCATATGTTGCCAACGGAATGGTCAATGGGAATGCCACCAGTTCAAAGCTCTTTTGGACTCTGGTGCTACCCACACTTTCATTGATCAGGACTACATTTTATGTCACAGAATTCCTTTCTTCACCCTCGATAACCCGATTAAGATACATAATGCTGATGGATCAGAAGGTGCTATTGGCCAAATCCAGCATGTGGTAACCCTGATCGTGGAAATCACTGGACACTTCAAAACTATAGATGCTTATATATCTAAACTTGGTACATATTGCATGATTATCGGGTATGACTGGCTATTCCGCCATAATCCCGAGATCGACTGGGTGCAGAAGACTATTTCATTTCCATGCTGCACTCAGTATTGCAAAATTATGGATTCTGGAGCTTCTGCTTCTAATTATTTTGAACCAAGTCCTTCCTTTTTACGTACTATCAAAGAAGGACTAAAAGATCAAGTTCCTGAGGTGTACCACGAGTTCCTTGAAGTCTTCTCGGAACAAGAATCCACTAGAATGCTGTTATGAAAGCCAGATCCCCTTGGCCTGTGTTGAATACTGGCAAAGTTCTTTCTTAATGTGATGCTAGAGGTGTTTAATTGGATTGAGGTCTGGAGACTGTGGAGGCCAGTCTAGGAGAGTGATGTTATTGTCCTCCATCCATTCCTTGGCCCTTTTAGAGGTGTGCTTGGGATCATTGTCCTATTGAAAAATGATATCCTCCAGAGAAATTCCACTCTCCTTCATGCTGGGCAGTAAGTTGTTTTCCAAAATGTCCACATACTGCTCAGCATTCATCCTCCCCTCAACCTCTGCAAGTCTCCCCACACCCTCCCAACCTATACAGCCCCATACCATAATGTTTCCCCCATCAAATTTGACTGTGCCCTAGACCTCCCTCTCAATTAATTCCTCTCTAGCCTTTTTCCACACCCACTATCTTCCATCTGAGGCAATTCTATTGATTTTAGTCTCATCTGACCAGATTACCCTCTTCTAGTTCTCCACAGTCCACTCTTTGTACTTCATAGCAAAGTTCAAGCGCTTCCTCCTATGCATTGCACTAAGCAATGGCTTTTTCTTCTTCACAACAGCCTTGAATGAATTCTTCCTAAGAACTC
>JBBPQZ010000321.1:0-17989 GCA_038092795.1 Boletus rubissimus
ATGAGCCACAACTAATTTATTGCAAATCAGCTTTGTTGCCTTCGAATCGTCACGGTGATTACTGACCTCGCTGATGTGAATCTCGATGTCATCTACTGTCGCGCTCTTGATAAGCTCAGGACTTTTCTTCACGATGCCCTCGACGAGGACAATACTCTCGACGGCTAGTGAGCCAGCCCACTTGACCATCTGTTTGCTGACTTGACCATCGGTGACCTGCATTAACGCCTGGACAGAGTTTGTACGTTGGCGTAGGTTAAGGAAAACCATCTTGTTCCCTTGAAGGCGCGAAGTGTGGATACGAGCTCTAATGAACACTTGTTCGCCATGATTCTGAGCACTCAAAGTGGATATATCAGTGCGTTTGCGGCCTGGTCGTGATTGAGACTGATGCAATGGGAGTTGGCCGTATTTGTTGGCCGCATAATCCTACAGGTGGGATCTAAGAGTAGGTTCACTCGGATGAAAGTGGAAAGAACCTCGTCTGCAGCTGCTCGAGCCTGTTCCAACTCCTTGACCTTTGCTGCCTTTTCGGCTTTCTTTTTTGCTTTCTCGGCTTCCTTTGCAGCCTTCTTCAGTGCGCTTTTCGTCGGGCCATCGCCCCCTTCGGGTCTTACGAGCAAGTTTAGAGGGATCGATTAGAGGCGGTCTATGCTCACCCTTCGGAGTTGCCCTCGGTTGCACCTCTGGCGACTCTCATCCAGCGAACATGATCAAGGATGAAAAATAGCGCACGTACCCTTCTTTACTTGGATAAGTAGTGTTCCCGTCCTTCTGGTTCACGTCCTCGATCACTCCAGTCATGGTTTGTGGGCAAAGTTATTTAAACGAATCAGATCTTATCTACTAACTAAGTGTGACTCAGTGACCCTATTTTAGGGTTAAGGTATCTGCTCTGCCCAACAACGAGTGGGATACTGTCGAGGGATTGATATAAATAAAGGGAAAGCCTGAGATTCCCGTAGCTTTAGCATTCGTCGTGCTCGGTGTCCTCGACGAGGTCGCTGTGCAACATGGGCTGTGCCGCTCTGAGCAGCGCCCTCGGGTGATTCCGGATGTATCCAACAAAAAACGAATCTGCACAGCGACCAAATCCTCACATTCCCTACCTGACGCCATGCTCGCCATGAACACCGTTTGTCGCGCTCCTTCTCTCCTCCGTACCGCAGCTCCCTTGTCCACCTGGTCTGCCGTCCCTGCTGGACCTCCCGATCCAATCCTTGGTCAGTACAACTCTCCGTCATGATCTGCCCATTCACTTTTTGCTAGGTATCACCGAGGCTTTCAAAGCCGACAAAGACCCACGCAAGATCAACTTGGGTGTCGGTGCCTACCGGGACGAAAACGGTAAACCTTATGTTCTGAACGCCGTTAAGAAGGTTTTTTCTTCTTCTGCCGCACCATGAGCCCGTTGACGCCCAGCGTGCCATAGGCAGAAGAAAAAATGGCCCTTGCAAAGCTGGACAAGGAGTATCTTCCTATCACTGGCCTCGCCACCTTCACTCAAAACGCTGCCAAGCTCGCCTACGGCGCCGACAGCGCACCACTAACCCAAAATGCGGTCCGTTTCACCTGTGGTCTGCTTTGGAAGTGTACTAACCCCGGATATATAACAGATCGCAGTGACACAATCCATCTCCGGAACAGGTGCCCTTAGAATTGGCGGCGCCTTCTTGGCCAGGCATTATCCTGGCGCTAAAATTATTTATCTCCCCACTCCTACCTGGGGCAACCATATTCCCTTGTTCAAGGACTCTGGTCTGGAAGTTCGCTCATACAGGTACTTTGACAAGAAGACAGTCGGCCTTGACTTTGACGGCCTGAAGGAGGACTTGAAGGTTTGTGCAGAGCTCAGATCTGTCACCTTTCCTCATGCAGTTTCCAGAACGCCCCTGAAGGTGCTATCGTGCTTTTACATGCCTGTGCACACAATCCCACTGGGGTTGATCCCACCCAGGTGCAATGGAAGGAGCTCTCGGACGTCCTCGCTGAAAAGAAGCTTTTCCCCTTCTTTGACATGGCATACCAGGGCTTTGCTTCTGGCTCGACGACACGGGACGCTTTTGCCGTTCGTCACTTTGTTTCACAAGGCCATAACGTAGCGCTCTGCCAGTCATTTGCTAAGAACATGGGGCTCTACGGCGAGCGTGTTGGCGCTTTCTCACTCACCACTACGAGCGAGGCAGAGAAGAAACGCGTCGAAAGTCAGCTCAAGATTATCGTGCGCCCCATGTACTCGAACCCACCCCTGCATGGTGCTCATATCGCCAACACGATTCTGTCAGACCCTCAGCTTTACCAAGAATGGGAGAGTGAAGTCAAGGGCATGGCAGATCGCATTATCAACATGAGAGAAAAGTTGTATGAGCTCTTGACCAACGGCTTCCAGACTCCAGGAACATGGGGACATATCAAGAGCCAAATTGGCATGTTCAGGTGTGTGCCTCTCTCAATGTCCGCTTCGAAGTTGCTCATGGAAATGTCATATGTGACGTAGTTTCACTGGGCTTCAGACTGAACAGTGCAAGGCTCTCGCTGAGAAAGCCCATGTTTACATGACAATGGATGGCCGTATCTCGATGGCTGGACTGAATAGCAGCAACATTGAATACTTTGCGCAGAGTGTGGATGCAGCAGTTAGAGGGAATCTGTAGCATGCCAATACCACATAGAAGCTAATATCTCCTTTGGATGCTTCCATACTAATCTTGATGGGATTCTTCGTTTGCTCTGGAAACGGACGTTCTCGATTCGAGTATAAAGGTAAACGGCGACTCAGGCTGCGAGGTTTGTGGATTCGAGTCCCTCCCTTCTGTGCTCATCTGACTTGGGTCTGGCTCGTTGGATTGCAATTTCGATGCCGTGCACACCAGAGAAGCAATTCCCGGGTGCTTGGCCAGAGTCCCCCGTATGTTCTTTTCGCATACTTTTATACCGAGTCTTCAAACATTCAAACATCAGCAGCTTCCAAAGTACCACCCCCCAACTGTGAGCTCGCCAACGAAGCCATTGTTGGCGGTGTTAATTCTCCATTTCCATATCTGTAGTTCTCATTCCTCATCTCCCAGGTCATGGACTATCGTGCGTCCCCGCTGAGCGACTCGCTCGAAGAATTGCATAGACCCTCCTGCTCCGGCGGCGCTGCAACTCACCTCGCTAAGAAGCCTCCCCCGCTGCGAATCGTGGTCCCCCCATCAGAATATTGCCCCTTCAGTACCGATCTGACACTTCCAATCACACCACTTTCTCTTCCGACTCCTGTCTCCTCGTCATGCTTCACGTTCAGTGATGTGCAAGAATTGAGCCAGCGCGTGTCTGCCCCGCCAACGCCAGCTCCGGTCCTGTCATCATGTTCACGAGACACCGCTGTCGCTGACTTTGCCTCGCCGACTTCAAGCCAGTTCTTGTTGATGCCCCCCACTCTTCATTTGGAAGATGTCGAAAGTGAGACAGTAATCCATGGATTGCCCATTGCCACAGTTGCCGCCGCGAATGAGCCGGTGCGTAGTGGATCCAAGTCCGAGAATCCTCGTCCCCGGGAGGTTTCTTCATCTACTTGGCTCAGCGACCTCGGAGGTCACACGGAGACGGATCGCATATTTCGGCATAACCTGCCTGACTTTACTTCGGTTGACACAGATAGTAGCCCTGCATCCACACCAGCACTGAGCCCAAGTGCGGTGTCCCCTTCCTCACAAGTTTCCTCCATCTTGGCGTACAACCTGCCGCCCTCTCTGGCTAGATCACCGGCACCGTTGCCTCCTGTGCTGTCACCGTACCCGTACACCATGTCCCCTCAGGCATATTCACCGGCACGTCTGTCTCTGAAGCCCACAGGTACGGATACTTTTCCGTCGACACTGGACAGCTTGCAGGCATGGCGTGAGAGTGTAACGCCTGGGATCCCTCGCTCCTCACCACTCTCCGGGGATGTTCACGATTCCCGGTTGGGAGAGCTCATACCAGAGACAGTCATTTATCCATCCTTGCCTTCACGTCAGCCGCATTCTCACCACCTTTCTCCTCGCGCCCCACGCGTCTCAAAGTCCCAAACATTCATGAAGCATGCCAAGATGTTTGGTGGACGCGTCAAGCAGCTTGTCACGCGGCAGAGCGTTAACAAGCATCGCGGTAGCATGGACAGAGATGTCAGTTTTAGGGTTGTCACAAGTCAAGACAGCGAGAATGGCAGCGTGATTTTGATCACTGCCCCTCCACCGCCATATGACGTCGGTCCACTGACACTCATTCCTCACAGTCCTACGGGACAGGAACACGTGAGGTCGCGGACAGTCTCTGAATACTCCTCCGCAGTTCAGGATAGCACCGTCGAGCTTGCCACCATTGGCATGACCGAATCGGGTTCCAGACAAGGAGGTACCAACAGGAATGCCCTCCGTCGTCTTTCCCTTGCGGCGCTTTCGACCATAAAGAGATTTTAGCTCAATGCCAACTTTCGTTAACTTGCACTTGCAGTTTTGTCTACGAAGACGTTTATCCTATATCTTGAGGACCCGTCGACAGTTTCGACTAATTCGTCTCCATGAAGCTAGCCCTTCAGACAGCATGTCGCTCCCTTACATCTATGTTTTGAAGGTCCCAATCACCCCATAATATTCTTACGCCTACCCATTACGCAGGTCGCATCTTGTTGTACACGTTCCGTGACTGTTCCCTCGGTTTGTATTGATATCTAGTCACTGATATCCTGCGGCCTCAGCCCACCCGCGTGCTTTGTCCGTGGTATATAGTGGTACATGTCGCAACGCTACAATAAACCCGTGATAGATACTAATCATTGGCTCGTGTTCCCGAGTTTCACGCCAATCACCGTCAACATTGTTCCGGGACAGATTCCGCGGACGCAACATCTGTGGTTTTTGGCACATGAACATTGACATGTTCTCTGTCTGCAAATCGAATCGTGGTCAAGATTCCGACTTCTGTTGTTTGCAATGCCTCGAACTTGAGATTCCGAAAGACACGACATGCCATCGCGCTCGTAAGTGCGATTGCGGGAACCGAAGGCGATAATTGCAAAACTGGAGAAACATTAGGCAATATGGCTAAAACTGAGCGCGTAACGTTGACGCCGGTTGTGATCCTGTGCAACGAGTCTTAGTATTCAAATCATGATCAGAGAGGAAGGACGTACATATAATATTGTTGTCCATCCTGTAGGACTGCCTGGGATATACGAGGAAGAGCTTCACCACAGCAAAAAGTCTTCCAATTTGTTGGCTTTGTAGTGGGATGGAACTTGAGAATTTTGTAACTGATCGCAAAGAATACAAAAGCATCAAACAGCACGGGGACGATGAATGCCACGGACACATAACTCTTGATTTTGACATTGATGCAGTGCTTTGTGTTTGCGATTTGATAGTAATCGTGCAACGGCCCGGGAAGCACTACCACGGAGGCGCCGACTGCGGCGATCCAAAGAATTGTAAAAACATGACGAACGAATCTCTCCTCCAGAAAAACAGCATGGACACGTTTGAGAAAGAGATATGAGGATGATCCGGATGCAAAAATCCAGAATACGGCAAGGATCAATTCCATGACACCGCAATTTTGGACGGGACCAGCTAAAGGAACGGAGTGTGCTCATTGCCGGAGATAGTCGACGCACTTGACGAGTGACTTACTTTTTGCCAGTGCCGACATGAGTACCACAGTAAGTGCACATGTCCTGATTGAAAGGATCAAAATAGCGAATGTGATTTTAAAAGTGAGCTACCTGGATGCAAAGTAAGCGAATAGCACTGGGGAAGGTCTGGTTGTTTGAATTATTTTCCAGTCGTTGGGTATGCTGGAAAGGATATCCCATGATAGAGCCTATGACAGCATTGTCAATCATCATTCCGATGAGACATGGGCTTTGTACCCCAAAGGTAACAAGAAAAACATTTCTTGCTACTTCGTACTCGCTTGCAACGGCGGGTTGGAGGTAGTTGAGGTATACCATTGGATTAAGGATGGGCTCAGAGCTATTCCCGTCCATTTGAAAAGAGAAAAAAGTGGTTGCGTGCAGAGCACGAGGCTGCATATCAGTCGCTAGAGCAAGATGCGATTAAGTAGCACATACACCCCCACGAGGCGCAAGTTACGGCAGCTGTCGCCCAATACTGATCAGGCAAGTAGTCGACGATGATCCGCTGTGGCACCAATGCAGCTATCAAGGGTCAGGTTCACAATTTGAACATTCAAGGTAGCGCTTACCACAGCAAAGACACAGCTACCACAGCAGTTAGTTTCCTTGGCAGTGGGTACCCGACTACCCTCACCAAGCAAGCCATTTACGGGTGGTTACACAGGAAACAGGGGTGGGACCGTCATGATACAGCTTACCAGAAGACATCGCTGATATTCTTTCTGAAGGCGATAATTGGAGTCGGTCTTTAGATTTGGGGGGACTGCACTGCTCTCGTCCACATCCTACTTGGTTGCCTGATTAGGGAATTTGGTACGGTCTTTTTTTTTTGGGACAAGCGACTTTATTATTATGTAATGAACAGGAACAGGTGAAATTGGCCGGCTACTACGTCGCAACTCAGTATAGAGTATGTCGCCAACAACAGCTGAAGTGAACGGCTGTTCAACAATTCTTTCGTAGCCGGGCAAGCCCTCTCTGGCTGGCGAACACATAAGCGATCTTAAAGAGTGTCTTACAGCACCAATTATATACTTCTAAATGGGGGCTCCTCAGGCTGTTGCAGCAACTCAGTAGGCTTGTCAATTGGCACAACCCTGCCCCAATTTTAGGGGTCACCACTCTCGATGCGGTCTTTCTCAAGCGCCGGAGCAAATGAGTGCGGATCTATCAACAAGTACTGCGATGACCATGGCGAATGCATTGACACTGGACATTCTCTGTGCCTTGGTGGGCTTTCCGTCTGCAGTCCAGTAACCACCATTAATTTGATTCGGTGAACGTCACACTCTCAGGTTGCCCACCATCAGTTTAATCGGCATGAACCCCCTCTTTCGTGGTGCTTGCTGCTCGTCTTGACAGTCCCTTTACTTCCCGCATGGGTCTTGATCAACCATGCATTCTCATTTTCGACGGCCATTCTGGCAGCCTATGTGATTTTTTTGGTGACTCTGTTCATGTCGATTGTGGTGTATCGCCTCTCCCCATTTCATCCCCTCGCGAAACATCCTGGCCCCATCATGTGCAAGATATCTCAGCTATGGGCAGTTGTAATTTACTCTCGCGGAAAAGCCCACCAGTACCGCAAACTGTTACACGATCAATATGGTCCTATCGTCCGTATTGGTAATGCCACTCAATGCATGTTAATGTGGCTCTGCTGACGGGGGTCAAGGGCCAAACGAACTATCTGTTACTGACAAAGATATGCTTCCATACATCCTCGGCTCACAAGGCATGCCAAAGGGACCTCGTAAGACTCACAAATATCGCTATCATACCAGCTTCGGGCTCACCTCCAATCTGGACTAGTATTCGAGGGGAGGCGAATGACTCCGATGAGCAACAAAGATATGGAACATCTCAACCTGATCAGCACCCGCGACTTGCAGCGTCATGCGGTATTACGGAAAGCTTGGAACAAAGCTTTTTCAAACTCTCCTCTGAGGGACTATGAGGATCTGATGCTTTTACGTGCTCACCAACTGATTAATACTCTCAAATCTATCTGTAAGGAACAAGGTGGAGTTGCTTGTGTCAACATCGCAACTTGGATCAGTTACTTCACGTAAGTGTTTTCTGTGCATGATTACTCTCGCTTATACTGGTGCCAGGTTCGATTTCATGGGAGATGTGGCGTAAGTCAGTCCTTAGACTACCTAAACCAATCTCAACTGCAAAGCACGGCCACTCAAGTTTCGGGGGCGGATTCGAGCTCATGCGGGACGGTGATACTGAACAACTCCTCCCCAACATGTCGAGGTCACTCTAGCAAGTTTATGTCGTTCTTCGTAATCATTCTCTCATCATCTCCCCAGCTACGCTTGTCTGTGCCAAGCCGTCCCATGGTTTTCATGTGTGATGCGCAACCTTCCCTACTTTGGAGCACCAATGCGTGCCTTTGGATCGTTTGCTTTCCAACGAGCCAAGATACGATACGATCAAGAACCAATTAGGAAGGATCTTTTTCACCACTTGGTAGATAATATTGCTATGTCTGCTGCAGTCGTGTTTCACTGAGTGCCGAATTCAGATCGCGGCATCCCACGCTGATTCGCAGGAATCACCCTTTCCATTGATTGTCTCGAACTCCCTTCTCGCCATTATAGCAGGTTCAGACACAACTGCTACTGTCTTAAAGAACATTGTATTTTATCTACTCGCGAACCCAACGTACTACGCACGTTTACGTGAAGAGGTAGATGCGGCGTTCCCGCCGACAGAGACAAGCTCTCTCGACACAGAAATCTTGCACAGTCTCCCTGTATTAAATGCAGTGATGTCTGTTTTCATCCAATTCTGTCTGCGAAAAGTGCTGATTCTTTATTTTATATGGCCACGTCAGAAATGAGGTTTTGCGTCTCCAACCTCCCGTCCCAACGGCGCTACAGCGTGCACCTGCGAGGGGTACGAGAGGCAAGCTGATAGGCACTCAGTACGGTCTAGCCAAAATCTATAGCTTTCCTATCTCACATGTCGTCCAGCTACATCAAAGAGGGTACTCATATCCAAGTGCCTCCTTACGTTTTGCATCGTGATCCAAGGCATTTCTTTCCACGCCCAGATGAATTCTGGCCAGATCGATGGATTTTGGATAATCTCGATTCTCAAGAGATTGTATTGGACCGTAGTGTCTTCATACCCTTTTCCATGGGGCCAGCAAACTGTGCGGGCAAGCCCCTGGCGATCCTCGAATTGAGGGCAGTTGTATCCCTGATCATCATGCATTTCAACATGGAATTTGATGACAGCTTTGATCCAAAGACTTGGATGGAATCCCTGAAGGACTATTTTCTCTTGGAGAGTGGAAAGCTGATGGTTAAAATGAGAGTAAGAAGAAGAGAATGTATCGAGTAATGGGCTCCATGGAGCCTCCAAGTTTACCAGATCACCGATTCACATAGTCGTAGTTCTCCACAACAAAATACGAGAGTCGTTACTTTGACTAGATATCGAGATCCTCGTCGGGATCATCATCGTCAATGTCATCGGCTGAGTCTGGTTCATAGAGAATTGTTCCTCTCGTAGAAGACACTGAAGGCATAGGTTTACCTGCAATGCGGCATTTACATCTATAGTTACACACGAGAGAGATCTGACCTTCGTGAGCGTAAGGCAGAGGGACTTGTGCTCTCGATTTCTCTTGGGATGGAGTAAGTTTTAAATTGAAGGATGAAGTCTGTGTTGTATCGAGTGGCTTCTGAAATTTTTGATCAAACGATGTCGAATCCAGAGCGACGAGGTACAGACCTCGTCTGAGAATTTGCTTCGAGACCAAATACTCTTTAAGCTATCCAGCGTCTGAAGGCGCCCTGGACTGATACCGCACCATGCTTCGATCGTCCGCTCGATCCCTCGTTTACGTCCCTCTGTGGCTGCTCCTCTGACTATCAGCTCGACAACAAACTCTGGTAGGTCTGCCCCTCCTCCGGAACATGTACCACTACCCTCAGGTCCATAGACGAGAGCCTCACTTTCATGAGTACGTTCGGAAACTGGAATGAAGACGGTCCAAAACTTTTCAGCTGGCCCAACAGGTGGCGGGGGCGCGAGGTACGATGATGCCAGGTGAGTAAGCAGAGATGGAGGGTGTGCAATTATGTGTGTCAGAGTTGCAGAGAGGTGGGTTTGCGTCAATATTGGTAGTAAAGGACAGAGAAGCAGATGAAGGATCAGCACAGACGGCTCTGTGGCGAGTACGGTGAGAAAAATGCAGGATGCACCAGGACGAATGCTACACACGCGAACGGGAGGTGATCAGGCTAAGAAGGGACTTGATAAACTTGTACGTCTGAGAGTTTGATGCGAGATCTGTAGCAAGGGTGTCGACAGAGTCTATGATCACATGAAGTGATCCTGGGGGAACTGCTCGCAATGAGCATCGCTACGGTGTCTTCCCCCTTAAGAATTTACTGACCTGAACGAACGGTGGCCAGGATGTCATCGCGTGAATTATGCGTGTCATCGTATCCGGGAACTTGTTCAGTGTAGTCAAACACCTTTAGTGAGCCATTCAAGGTGTTCGGCCAATCTGCGATCAGTGATGTTGGAGGGTAAAGAAAACAGAACAACAAGGTTTGTGCTGGACGTTTCGCGGGCCGGATAAGGCTGCGGAGTACAGGCAAGCACGTCTGTGAAGTAGAGGACTGAACAAGAATCAAAGGCTGGTGTGGGCACGAGCCGCTTGGGTCGTCGACGATGGAAGGGAGAAGTGCCATAGATGCGTGTGATGCATGGGTCAACATACAGATATTGCAACAAGAAAAAAGCCAGTTGGGCAATGACAACATCAAGTATTAGACGACTCCTTTCTCTGGTCCCTCTCCCATCGGGCTCTCTCCAGGTTCATTGCGTCTACCCTCCAGCCAAAAATGCCAAGTTTACCGACCTGTTTCTCTACCGAGAATCCCAATCCACGCAAGGTATTGTATTTATAGCCAAGAAGGGGAGTAGCGGAGGCTTTGAGGACCTTGACATCCTGTGCCATCGTGAAAACATGGCGGGCTGCAAACGCTAGGATATCCTGCTGCACGTCGGATTTGCGAAATCGCTCTTCCACGAAAAAGTGTCGGATAGTTGCAACCGAAGATGTGCCACTGGAGTAGAAATTTTTGGTCTTGTCTGCAAGAACGTGGCCTTGTTCGCTTTTCTTCACAAGGCTCTGTTCCGATTGCGAATCCGTCGAGGCGTCGATGGCAGCGAGGCCAACAAACTGGTTACCGTATTCGAGGATAAAAAGCCCCGAAGATGGTGAACGAGCGTAGTATTTCTGCAGGTTTACGAAATCGGGCCTATACATGAGGTCAGACGCAGCATCCTCAAAGCATGGCCGATTGAACCTGGAAGACAAAAAGATAGCATAAGTGCCTGTACATCAGTCAAGGGCAAGTGCGTACCAATCGATCGCGAACAATATCGCAATGCCCCAACAACCGAAAGCTGGCAGAGGTAACAACCATCCCAACAAGCGATACTCTGGTTTCGGCCACCAATTCAGCAATTGGATCATGATACACGACAATCCGACCCATAAGCTCAGTATCAATGGATGGAATGCAGCTGCTCAATCAGTCAGTCCGCGGGCTTGTTTTTTTTTTCGTGGGGAACTTGGATCTACCTCGTCTGTTGGCTACCGCAAGCCCTTCCATAGCGGCTAGCCCGAGCGCGAACTTGACAAATTTTTCATCACCAGGTCTGTACGTGCGGATGATTGCCTTGGGTTCAACCATGGTTCACCTGGGTGAAGTGTTGGGCGGGTATTCACACAACGTTCTGGCGTTTAGAGCTTCAAGCCTGAGAGAGGACACACGTTCGCTTGCAGCCGATAAGTATATACCGCGCAAATGACTCTGTGGAATGCAAACATCCATCACTCGGGACAAATACTAGCTGTATATGTCTGACAACTCTTGTAGGGATCGAGTCGTCGAACATCTTTACCAAGGAAGTATTCATCTGCTTGATTCCATCATCATGTGCGAACAACGCCTCACGGAGCAACCAGCAAAGTCATTGGGCATGACCTAATGCACTTGTCTTCATCAATGTTCGTACAGACAGCGCGTAAATGGAAGGGACATCGCAGGTATGCACATAATATGAAGCTAGCGAAACAGAGAGCAGGAGAGAGCCAGAAAGAAAGAAGGATACAGTAAATTCTACATCTATTTACTTCTTCTTGGCGGCCTTCTCAGCGGACTTGGTAACTGGAAGAAGAATGAGGTTACTTGTCGACACTGAATATTGAGAACCTCACCTTTACCACCAGACTTGTCTGTCTTCTCAACAGATTTAATAACACCAACGGCGACGGTCTGTCTCATGTCACGAACGGCAAATCGACCCAAAGGTGGGTACTCGTTGTAGGACTCGACACACATGGGCTTGGAAGGAACAAGTTTGACAATGCAAGCATCACCTGACTTGACAAACTTGGGTGACTGCTCAAGAGACTTGCCACTCCGACGGTCAATCTTCTCAATGAGTTCGGCGAATTTGCAGGCGATATGGGCAGTGTGACAGTCGAGTACTGGAGCATAACCAGCACCAATCTGACCGGGGTGGTTGAGGACGATGACCTGAGCATTGAAGGAAGCAGCCTCCTTTGCGGGGTCATTCTTGGAGTCGGAAGCGACGTTCCCACGACGAATATCTTTGACCGAGACGTTCCTACAAACGAGTTAATGGGGCGACAATAGTTTCGGGAGGTAAGTGACATACTTGACGTTGAAACCGACGTTGTCACCAGGGACACCCTCAACAAGCTGCTCGTGGTGCATTTCGACGGACTTGACTTCAGTGGTCACGTTTGAAGGTGCGAAAGTAACGACCATGCCAGCCTTGATAATACCAGTTTCAACACGACCAACGGGCACTGTTCCGATACCACCGATCTTGTAGACATCCTGGAGAGGAAGGCGAAGGGGTTTGTCGGAGGGACGAACAGGAGGCTCGATGGCATCGATGGCATCGAGGAGGGTTTTTCCCTTGACGACACCACCCTTGGTCTCCTTGGTCCAGCCCTTGTACCAGGGCATGCTATTTCGGCGCTTTGAGAATGTTGGGGATCAATCTGATAACATAATACTCACTTGGGGGACTCCTCCAGCATATTGTCACCATGCCAGCCAGAGATGGGCACGAAAGCGACAGCCTTGGGGTTGTAGCCAACCTTCTTGATGAAGGTCGAAGTTTCCTTGATAATTTCGTTGAAGCGGTCCTCGCTCCACTATTGGCAACACATGAAATCACATTCATCCGAAGAGAATGTACAACACACCTTGGTCGTGTCCATCTTGTTTACAGCGACGATGAGCTGACGCACACCAAGGGTGAATGCCAGAAGAGCGTGTTCACGGGTCTGACCGTCCTTGGAGATACCAGCCTCGAACTCACCGGTACCACCGGCAATAATGAGGATGGCGCAGTCAGCCTGGGAGGTACCGGTGATCATGTTTTTGATAAAATCACGGTGTCCAGGGGCGTCAATGACCTTAAGTTCCGCGTGAGAATGCGCCCGCAACGTGCTTGAAAAGCAATGACATACAGTGACCATGTACTTGGGAGTCTCGAATTTCCAAAGGGCGATATCAATAGTAATACCACGCTCACGCTCAGCTTTGAGCTTGTCGAGCACCCATGCTAGACATATCATCAGCGACCTGCCGCATCGATCACAACTGATCGACGCCTCACCGTACTTGAAAGAACCCTTTCCGAGCTCAGCGGCTTCCTTCTCGAACTTTTCGATGGTACGCTTGTCGATACCACCGCACTTGTAGATCAGGTGGCCAGTAGTGGTCGATTTTCCGGAGTCGACGTGACCGATGACTGCGATCACTTGATCAGTGGGGTCACCGATGACGGGAGGCGATACTGACCGACGACGTTAACGTGAATCTTTTCCTTTCCCATTTTGATGAGTTTCTACATGCAGGAGATGAGTGTGGATCTCAGAGATGCTCATCGCAAAGATCGGTAACATCAGAGTCTCGACAAAAACGGCGGCGTAGATAAGAATGAAAGAGGAGAGGTAGATGAGGAGGATGAGAGACATGAATAGGATGATACTCACTTATGTGTACAGAAATGAAAGAAAAAAAAAGGCGGAGAAGGGAGAGGATGTGGTGGTACGAAAGAAAGAAAGAAAGAGATGCCAGATGTTTGTTGATAGTTATACCCTTCCGCTCCGAAAATTTTTATCGATTCAAAATCGATGTGATTCGATGTCGCTGATAAAGATATGCCGTCAACTCCGCCCGACACCGGCCACCCGAATTGTAACTCCGCGGCTACCACCCCTCCAGCATCTCATTGGATACAGTTTTTCTATTCTTTCAAGTTGCTACAGGTATTGATACAAGTAGCTCTCCTGACAACAGTGCTGAAAATGACAGGATGAGATGGCGCAGTGATGGACAGACGTAAAAGTAGAAGCCAGACGGGAATAATATGCCAAATCCATGGCTGCATACTATAACAAGCCAATTACCCTTCTCCTAAAGTTGACCTGATTGGATGCCTGCGAAGGTCTTCTGCCAAACCTTAGCCTCGTTCCTCTCGATCAGGTGGCACGTGCAGGGAATGCGCTCGGTTGTGGGGAGATTTGTGGTTGCTTTCCGTATGGCTTCTTCATCCCCCAGCCATCGTGACCACTCAAGAAACGACACCGGAGAATGCCTTCGAACGTCGGTCTTGCATCGACTTCCACCTGCAAACACGCTCTCACGAGTGCTGCAGCATCCCCGAGGGCACCCCCTCCGTCCACCTCCTCCCCATCATTTGCCTTGTCATCACCACAGCGGTCATCTAAAGTGATTGACGCGTTCGCGAATGGGGATTTTAATCCCTCCTGTGCTTCGGCTGCAGTTAAAAATGGACATTCCCCAACTAGGAGAACGTAGGCCACGACCCCAAACGCCCAGACGTCCTGCTCCTTTCCGTAATATCGCTCGCCTCGTAGGATCTCTGGTCCGGCATAGTCCAGCCTTGCCAGAGAAGTTCATATTCAGGACAGAAAGGGTTCAGAGAAAGCAGGAGACTTACGTCCCGCTAAACGTATCCCAACCAGTATTCTTGATCAGTCCTGAGCTACCAAAATCAATCAGAACGCATAGGCCATCTTGGCCAAGGACTACGTTCTCGTCTTTTACGTCACGATGAACTGCGCAGACCCGTCAAACGTTCATTGCATGGGCATCGGCGCAGCACTTACCAATCCCGCGGTCGTGCAGAAAACAGAGAGCATCGGCCATCTGGCCGAGATAGCTGCGAATGGAGGCGGGGGGAAGGCCTTCTGGATATGCTTCTACCAGATCAAAAAGATCCGTCGGAGGGCGGGGTTCGTTTGGAAGATGTTCAGGAGATGTCGATGGTAGAACGAGATAGTAGTAATGGTTATCCTCGAAAAAGTCTAGCAAAGGGCAGATATTCGGGTGACCCTTGACTACTTTGCCCTCCTCCCAATAGGAATCTGATTCGGGGGTACATGAAGGAGGTATTGCGCGACGGTGTCGTCTCGGATCCCATGGTCGCGGAGGAGGGAGAGTGTATGACGTAGCAGATATGAGAGACATGACATAAATCTCTATTGGTATTGTTCCGTACTCGTGGTGTCGTTTCCAGCAATCAGCGAGAATACGCGACTTGATTATCTGCTTGATGACCAGGGGTGGCTACTGCACGATGAGGACTGGTGTCCAGGGTGTGAAAGAACTAACTGCTTACCCCAAGGGTGCCATCCGATTTGTATTCCCGAGCTCTTTTGACCAGGCCGTATGCACCTCGGCCAATTTCTCGCTCGATAAAAAAATCTAAAATCGTTTTTCCATCTGGAAGTATCTGTCGATCGGACGTCGGAGTTGGAGGCCCGGTGCTGAAGACAGACGACAGCATGTTCCCAGTACTGCCGGATCGACGGAGAATTTGTGGCATGGCTGGGGGCGGCGAAGGCGGCTCAATCGGAGCGATTGAGACACGGCCAGCAATTAGAGAGACGCGCTGCTGGGAAGACCGCCTGCGAGGACGCGAAAGAGTAGGAGACCGTGATGGTGGTGGACGATTGACTACGGGTGCATTCGACTGAAAAGGGACAGGTGACTGCAAGGATTCGAGCGGGGAATATGGGCGTATTTGCAAAGGCGAGCCGGAGATTGGCGAGTCTGTCAATTGCGACGAGTGCTGGACGTCGGGTTCCAGAACTAGGGTCTGTGGTTTAAATGCGGGAGTAGTGACCACGGATATTGGAGGGGACCGTCGAGGTGCAGCCGGATGTTTTATAGACGTGTGCTTCGGGCGATCAGGGACGGATAACTGGATTTTGTTGTCGGGAGAGGGGCCAATGGAGGATGGACTTGCAGGATGGTCATCATTAGAGTTCCAGTCGAAGCCACGTCCGATGCAGGTGACGCCCCAGCTATTGCCTACACTAGCCGCCCTGTGAAGCATGGGTGGGGAGGGAGCGAGCCAGTCATCATCATCGAAAGTGAAATCGAGAGCGGGCTCTGCGATCATAAAAGAAACTAAATGGAAGACGAAATCTGGTACTGGATTGACCGGTCGAAGGCGCGAATAAAACTTTTTGGCAAGGACGGCCAAGCTGATGACAGTTTGACTTATGACGGGGCCGCGCTTCGTCTGCCAATTATCTTCACACGGCGGTGCCACACCGACGGGGCTCCTGGGCAAGTTAAGTGAGCAGTAAAGGGGTCCGCTTCTATCGATAAGGCTGGTCAAATCACTCCTAGCGAACCTCTCGGGGGACGAGTGAGCGCAAGTACCGCGAATAACTGACCCTCCTCGTTTCTCCCCAGCCGATCACAGGGGTCTATGACACAGCCACGGATATTGACGCGTATTTGTCCCTTCCTCCTCATACTCACCAGGAAGTTGTCATTGTCGTGCCCACTCAAATCGTCCTCCTCCAGCTCAGAAATCGTGAGTACGCTCTCCCAGGAACTCACAATGAATGTAGTATTATGTCTCGAGTGTTTCGGGTCCTGGAAAGACACGATGAGGGTGGATGCATAGTTGGATGCACCGATGATGTAGTCCTTGCGCTCTACTTTTGCCGCTTGTAAACACCCAAACTTGACTCTGTACTGACATCTCCCCTCAGACCGCCATGGCCGTTAAGATCCCCATTGTCAAAAAGCGCACCAAACCATTCAAGTCCGTGGACCCCTCATGACTTCCTTGCATAGTCTCTTATCCTCCCATACAGGCGCCACCAGTCCGATCGTTACCACAGTGTCAAAGAGGCATGGCGAAAACCAAAGGGTATCGACAACAGAGTGAGGCGTCGCTTCAAGGGACAGCTTCCAATGCCCAAGATTGGTTACGGGAGCAACAAAAAGGTAATGCACACTTCCCCCGAGTCGGCATTGGGCTGCATGTCCTGCTTATAGACGCGTCACCTACTTCCAAATGGCTACAAGAAGTTCCTTGTCAGCAATGTTAAAGAGATTGATATCCTCCTAATGCACAACAAGAGTTACGCTGCAGAAATCGCACACAATGTCAGCAGCCGAAACCGTACTCTTATCCTCGAGCGGTACGTTACTCTGACAACTCCTGATCGCTTGGTGACATCTCTTCATTAAAGGGCCAAGGCCCTCAGCGTCAAGGTGACAAACCCTGCTGCACGTCTGCGGTCAGAGGAGTAGTTTGTTATCGTGTTTTCTCTTGTCACATGTATACATTCCATATGCCGGAGGTACCCAAGTGCGAGTATGCTCCAATTAAAAGCATCATGCATTATGATTTTCTGTCCCGCCGTGCATGTCGCAAGTCGTTGCAATTCGAGTTTGATTCGAGTGTACACTATATTTCCTAATGCAGTCAATTCTCCTGCATTTCTTCCGCAGACTTGCACGTTCGCCGTCGCCGCAGGAAGACATGAGTAACACAAGGCAAGTAGGTCTCTCGACTCGACTCGACTCGACTCCCACCTAACCACCCCTGTCCGTGTGCAGACCTGCAGAGCACGCAGGGTCCTGGTACGAAAGCGATGGTAGATCTCGTGCAGCACTAGCTCTTCACGCCACGAATGATTCGTCACAGCCCAGGTGTTAGGCGAGCAGTTGGGTGGATGGCTAGCAGCCGTGCAATCGACAGATGAACAAGACTTCACACCTCCCATCGCGGGATGCAGAGCGATTATTGCTCCGTTCGTTTGCACTACTGTCTTGTCCCGTCTCGCATCTGACTACACGATCTCCAGACACGCCGGTTATATGTGGTCAGGACGCGCTGCCGCTTGGGCATATAGATGCATAGATACAAAAGGGATGTGAGTACCCTCAAACTCGGATGACACCGATCTGATTTGTATCA
>JBBPQZ010000322.1:0-17987 GCA_038092795.1 Boletus rubissimus
AGGAGCGAATGGTGTGTATATACTCCCAACACCACGTCCGACAAGTCTGAGTTCTCGATAGAAAGAAGGAGAAGATCGTCCGAACCTCACATCAACACTACTCCAAACTGCCGAGAGACACGGCCTCTCTGAGCGAGAGAACTTTTGGTTGGCTGGAACGATGTAGTGCGTGCTTCGCACCTCTTACCGCCTATGCAGCACCTCTGACAACCCGTACTTATTTAGTGCTGCTGGTGCAGAGACAACCTCGGCTGTCATGGCCTGGTGGATGTTGGCGATGGTGGTTTACCCGGAGACGCAGAAGCGCGCACAGGCAGAACTGGACGCTATTGTTGGACGTGATAGATTGCCCACATTTGCGGACTTCGAGAACCTACCATATATCCGTGCAATGGTTAGTACCAAGCTTACCCCATGTGCTTTCGTCTAATTGACATGCAACTCAGACGAAAGAAGCATTGAGATGGCGTCCTGTGGTATGTTAATATATTTGCACAGGAGGATTCATGAAACTTACCCATTGCCTCAGGATCCAGTGGGACTTCCACACCGCTCCGTCGAAGTGCGTAGAAAGGGTTGTCAATGGAAGTGGCTATTGATCACATCTATCGGCAGGACGACTGGTATGAAGGCCATTTCATCCCTGCCGGGACAATCGTCATCGCAAACGTCTGGCACCTTAACAGAGACCCAGATACCTACGGAGAAGATGCTGGTCACTTTAATCCCGCACGCCATCTGGACGAGAAAGGTCGGGTTGCTCCGGGACCGACGGACTCGAAGGAAGAGGGGCACTTCACGTACGGATTTGGTAGACGGATTTGCGTTGGCAGGCACGTCGCAAATAACTCATTGTTCATCGACATCGCCATGGTCCTCTGGGCGATGAACATTGAGCGCGCAACGGACGCGCAAGGAAAGCCGCTCCCGATCGATGTCAACGGATGTGTGGAGGATGGTCTCGTTGTGTGCGTACAAGTTCGAGATTGCTTGAAGGGTATGTCTTTATTGATTTGTCCCCCAACGAGAATAGGCGGCCAATTCCATTCAATGTCAAAGTCACACCGAGGTTCCCCGACGCTGCGACGATGCTTGAGTTGGAGCGTGAATCGCATGGGCTTGCAGCATTTCAGAGGAAGGAATGAAGACGTGACCCTGCTTGCAAGGTCATTGTCATGGTTCGGTGGGAATCGTCCATAAGTACAAAAGTACAGTCGACTCCCTTATAACCCATACCTGTCGGGAGGGGCCGCAAAGTATGGGTTATGAGAGAGTATGGGTTCTGCGAGAGATCGGCTACCACGAACGGAAAAAATGTCATATGTGCATTTAGTGGTACATATTGTAAGATGTTACGAAGTCTTATTTACAAGGGAAATTGCTAGTTATTCCATTCGATTCGAGGGCTGGAGAGCCCTGGTCGACTCTCCAGAACATCGAGAGTTCTCTCGGCGTCTTCTTCGACTCATCCGAAACGGGATTGCTAGGTATCTTTGAGTTGACGGTGTGCATAAGTGACAAAATAGGACATTCAGGCCTTTCTTGAGAATTTCGGCAGGTTTCATAATGACAGGAATCAAAGTTTTGGGTCACCATCAGGCCACGTTGGGTCGATATTGGATCAAAATATACTTGTAATTTCCTAATTTAGGCTGTAACCTATGGGTTATCATGGTCGAAATGAGTTGGTGCAGTGATAATGATGTATCAATACCATGGTAATTAGCATAAAACTGTGGTACATCAATCAGGCTAAGGTAAAATGACAGTGGTAATAATATATCACTGATGCATCAGTATAGTCTGAAGATCACTTCTCAAGCTGGAATCTATGATACATCACAGTTGATAAGCTTATATCCACCCTTCCTTGTAATCTTATTGATATATCACTCCCAAGCTATTTTGTCAGGCGCCTCTTGTGCTATAATGTAGCTGGGGAGTGATGTATCAGTGGCAGTATTAGTGATGGGAATAGTAACTAGCATAAATAATGTACCATACTTCAGTGGTAATCACCACTGTCTGATATATTATTATAGCTGCCACTGGTGTCAAAATAGCTATGGTTTATGGTTTATGGGTTATGGACACAAAATCCCTGCAAACCAGGTCGGGAAATCCAAAAAGCTATGGCTTATTAGGGAGTATGGGTTATATGGGGTAGGGGTTAAGGGAGTCGACTGTATTACGTAAGAAATTTCATTTATCGCAACCGTTCTTCCGAGGCAACCAGTTCTGTCCGCACACTTGGTTACAGATCAAGAGTTGCCCTCATCCTTGGACTTTCGTAGTCGACTCGGAGAACTTTGTACCTCACGAAGTTGTCAGGGAAAAAGCGACCGATATTAAGCACGGTAAGATCACGAATATCGGTGCTCAAAATCTCCCCCCGTGGCAAAGTGAGGAGAAAAGTTCCCCGTAAGAAGACACGCAGCTAATGATTTGAGCTCTCGAACGACGGTCATGACAAGAAAGATACAGCCCCTTTGTTTCAAGCGAACTTCAACACCATCCCCCCACAGTCTGACTTCAGTTCTAGCTGCTGACCCGATCAATACCATACATCCACACACATTCATTTTCTCGTCATGTTCCGTCCCATTAACCCTAAGTGCAAGCAAGGTGACAGCCAGCAACCGCCGGCACCTCGGATGTTTACGAAATGGTTTTTACTGTCCAAGCTTTTCTTCCAATGACATTATCATAATGACGTCGATTAGAACAGGGAACTGTCAACGAGCACAGGGCCAATTTCTGGTGTACCGTTCTTGTGTTCCTTCGGCATGAGCGATATCCATCTTCTCTTCTTAATCTCGAGGCCTCGATTTCCGAAATACCTCTCGCTCTCAAAACTCCAGTCATCGTTGGCCCGCACACAGTGCCCTAGACCATCACAATATTCCTTCACCTGTGAACCCAAGGGTTCTTCCCACCGAGGAACCACCGCCATGGTAGTATGGAATTTTCTCTCAAGTTCTGTGTGGAAGTCTTGTACCCACAGCATCGCCCCGTTCACATCTGTACCGAGTTCGTTCATCACGATCGTTACAATGTTATGGCTGTCATCTCCGCGGCATTGCTCGAGATTGTAGGAGACGATGTCCTTCAAAGTGGATCACATGAGTCTCGTGTGTAATGCTATTTGCTCATGAATATCACTGACGTTACCGATACAGAGCATGTCAATGGCTGCCAAACTCATCTCCTGAATCGCAGGGTGCAAAATAACCTCATCAGGGATGTCAAGGGCCAGTTCTAAGAGAGCAAACGAAGGTTTCGCCCCAATCGTGTCGCGGCGGACGTCAATATAACTCTTGATATCACGAATGCGATGCCCGTTTCTGTCTATGGCCTGTTGCACGACAGCCCCGAGATACTCATCAAACGTCTTGATGAACCTCTTTTGCGACTGCTTGCTTGCATTCTGTATCGTAAGTTTCCAGAATCTGTGGTTGAATCAATGTCGTTTCAATAAACCCCACGAAAGCTAGGAAACTCACTGACGAGCCACTTCCCCCCCGATCCATTCTCCTTTCGGTCGTGGCGTATGCGGGTTGTGCAGGGCGTCCATTATAACGTCCTTCTGCTTTCGGACCTCGGAGGGCTCGGCCACATCCGAATACTCATCGATGACGAAGAATAAATTCATTAGATCGCAGCCGGCTCTAGCGTGCTCTGATTTCACGGCCCAACAGCTCAGAAACCATTTGATTGATGGACTTGTCGACACTTACCTTTCCTCGCTATTGGATAAGCCAAACAGGCCAGGCGATCTACAGAACGGGGTAAGTGCGCGGGTCAGGGCATGAGGCCGAGTGCCTTACTGAAATCGCAGCGGTTGAAGGCGTGTTGCGCCTTCGGGCTGAACGCACCAAAGCTCGCAGTCCAAACTGCAGAGTCCTTCACCTCGGCATAGTGCGGGTTGATACGGCGAGGCCACGGCCATCTTGCAAGCGTGTTCGGAATGAAGACCTTGGTAGGTCCACTATATCGGTTGTCACTTTTCTCGATGGCGGACTCTTTCTCTGTAGCGAAACCATTGACAACACGTTTGCGCCTCCTGGTGACCAGGGCAGACACACCATAGGCGGCGAAATGAATGATTAAGCCTACGAGTGCGCCGAGAGAGAGCAGAGAGTACGTTCCCATACTGGTAAGGCTGAGATTGCATTGAGCTAGCTTACCTGCTGGCTTTATATCCAAAATGATTTTCAGGGATCTTGAAGGGTAATCGGGCAATGCAAATCTACTCAAAGCACTGCGTATTTCCGCTCTCCCGTTTGGGACATAGTGTCTTGTCAGCTTTCCTCCTACGCATAACCAGCTACCGCATCAAGTTGCACCATTTCTGGTCGTGAAACCTCCGTGGGCACGAGTACAAGTCCTCTGAAAATTTTGTACTGCCAAACAAGGTGAAATGCGACCTGGGGCGGTTCTTGGCCGATGTTCGAACACCAATGGAATGAAATGGATCACATGCAGTCCGTAACCAATCGGCTTAGGCATGTGTATCTTCTCCGGTAGCCCTGCAAAATTGTTGGCGATGAAACCATGTGAAGCTTCTATGATCAGCGTTTCAACGCTCCAGGATTTACTCATGTCGGTCTACTTGGATACGTCACCGCTGCGGACGGCGGTTGTTGGTGGCCTTTGCCGAGATTATCGGACGACCGTGAACAGAGGAGGCTGTGTGCATCCGCCAGATAACTTCACCTTTGGAAAACTCATAATAATGCCAAGTAGTATGGACGTGCGTGTAAGCTTCAACTCATTTGCTCACAGCGCGTGCCAACCATGCCAATGGGCACAACCCAGATCATGAGATAACCTGATTGACAGTAATCCTTCCTCCCAGGATCGGCTTTATTCAGGGCGACTGACCGACCTCCAGCAGAGATTTCGAATTCCCGCATAAACCTAGAGCACACGCCCCAACGGGACAGAAATGGTAACGAAAAAAAAAACTGCCACCGTGATGTTGCTGATCTTGAAGGGGAAACATAGTGCAATCCACGGAAGTGGCACGAAGGAATGCGTTCCCGGTCCTAATTTCAAACTATGCGGGATGATACTAAACGGGCACCTACGCATATGTCCCCGCAGCTATTTGTCGGCTAATAGTCCGGGGTAGCGGCAACCTCACGGCGGCAAATCACCTTGGGCATAAAATGGTAAGGGGTTCAGATTGCATGCGTTACACTCCCTAATTTTCTCTGAATTTCAGTAGGATTGTAGTCAAGTATATGATGAGAAATGTGATGAAGGTAACTAGGCAATGGTACGGGTCGGGGTACCCGCGCAGAAGTTCTGGGTACGGGTCAAGTACAGGTTGACTCGTAACCCGCCCCATGATGGGTTTCAAATTCCTACACAAACAACAGACTCATAACAATCGACGGCTTGCCTCATAGACCGGTCTGGTCACCAGACTAGTAACAACCTACCAATATAGCATGTCAGCAGCCCTGGGCACAACTTGTAGAATACTCTAGTTAGTAGCTCGCGTTTCGCGCCTCGGGAATACATACTCCCCTACATCTTCACTCTATGTGCGATGCATTAGATCACTCCGAATTGCCCGATACGGGCTTGACGCGGTCACACGCATATGACTTGGTGAGTGCATTGTCTTGTGCACCTTCGACTGACGTTTCTAGGTTGCGTTTTGACTTCCCACGTCGACGCGGTGAGTTTACGTCCGTCGCCTAGCGTGGGTGTGTTGTGGGTGGTCTGGACACCTCAGGTAAGTTCGTCATCGTCCCACTACCTTGGCTCCCCTGCGGATCCCAATTGCGACTGACTCTGCTAGATCGCGATTTCGTTCGTCCACGACGACGCAGTAGGTTGACGGCCTCGATAGGTCGTCTGGGACGTTTCTAATTTACTGGTAAACGCCTCAGTCACGTACTTTGTCGTCCCGCTAACTTGATTCTCATGCTGTCAATGATTCCAGTCTTCAGCCAGCGGTTTCGGAGCGAATCGTTGTGCGTTGTGCTGTCCGTATCATTTCGTCTGGGTCCTATACAATCACTCCAATACATCATGATTCAGCGATATAATCCGTCTTAGTAGGATTCAGTCTTCGTTGTCATTCATGATGGCAACGTAGCCGTGGTTTGTGATGTGCCAATTGCGTCCGGTCTTGAGTTATTGCTTCGTAGTGTTTCTCAACAGTTTTGCTGACTAGGTATTTACGACGTTTGCATTGTCTGGTAATTCTCTAAATTTAGCGTGCATCCCATGAGGTTAACATCATGGATGTGGGCTCGTGTCCTCAGTAAAGCTGAAAGCCAAGCACTTATTACCTCGGCAGATCACATACGCAAAACGTGCAACAACAGAGCTGAGCCTTCTCTACGTCCGTCGCCTACCATTTACTCGACGACACCACAGTCTGATATTTGCACCGGGGACGATGGACGACCGCTACGTGATCCCTTGGACTCGATCGTTTTGACTACGTTCATGCCCTCAACGACCTCGCCGAATACGACATGCTTACCGTCGAGCCAAGACGTGACGGCCGTTGTGATGAAGAACTGTGTAACGAGTGGAGAGCAATTAGCTCTCCCTGCGTCTGGTGGGAGGGAAGGAGGGGGTTAGCTTACTTGTGACCCGTTCGTGTTGGGACCCGCGTTCGCCATCGAAAGCAGACCTGGCTTGTCGTGGGTGTGGACAAAGTTTTCATCTATACGCGAGACAACATGAGTTGATAAGCGACGAAGTCGAGGATCGTTGTGTTAGTCGACCAGAATGCCTGAGACCATGAAGCATGAACGGCCACCCACCCTTGAAGCGGTTGCCATATATCGACATACCACCGGTTCCGTCGTGTCTAGTAAAGTCGCCTCCTTGAAGCATGAACTGTACGCGTATAAGCACCCTTCAGTACCATGTCGAAAGCGCAATACACGAAAACAGACCTCTGGGATGATTCGGTGGAACGAACTTCCCTTGTATCCCAGCTTCTTTCCTTCCTTCTGGGTACCTACGGCCAACTCACGAAAGTTGCGAGCTGTGAGCGGGACAGTGTCATCATAGAGCTTGAATATGATACGCCCCGCCGGTTTCGAGCCTATCGAGACATCAAACTGTGATGTGCGCGTGGTCAAACTCTCAGACACGTTATCCAAGAGGAGTGCGACATACAAAGACATTTGACCTGTCAGTTTCAGCTTAGCAGCAGGTCCCAAAAAACCGATCTGGGGAGAAAACACGCACTTTGTAGCGGAAGACGTGGCAGCAGCAGCGGCCGACGCAGTGGAAGACGCGAATCTACGGAAGATGAACGACATAAATGACTGAGACGAGTCGGTCGCGTTTGGAGAGTCTCGGGGGAGGTGGAGGAGGTCGCTGTAGAGTGGATGGAGAAAGAGTGACATGAACGCCGCGAAAAATGTTGCTTGGAAACTACTCAAGTCTGATTATATAATGCAAATATAACATTTTCTGGATTCCTCAGTGCCAACAGCAACAGTAAGGATGGTTTTACGCTTGCCACTTTCAAGTCGAATTGGTACAGTACAGAGGCATGTCCGACGACCAGCTCGTCAGCATATCCGATTGCTGGCCTCCGCGCCGCCATCAAAGCTGCCAGAGCCGGTTGCACCACCAAACGTATCAGGCAAGGAGCAGTCATGGCTAACACACAGAGTCAAGGCGAATCCTGTCTTATACGCCGTCTTTCTTGGTTTTGCGCGTGCTCTTGGGTACGGCTCGCCCAAACAGCTCGCGAACAGACGGGCGTTACACCTGTACAACACCTTATGCGCGGCCCGTGCAGACCAAGAAGTCGACTTTTGGAGAAAAGGTATCACTGCCCATTTTCCGTCTACGATCTTACTCATACTTCACGGAACGATCTCTCAAGAATCTGCACTCCCTCCGACCTTCCAGTCCTGGTTTACCGTCACCAATCTGCACGTATGGCTCCTCACTGTCCGCTTACGGGCCCTCCCTGCACCCCATGGATTGAACCACATACAAGGGCTGATAGATCACTTTTTCCAAGATGTTGAAGAGCGTATCCGTGCCGTGCTTCAGCCTGGTGTTCTTCCGCCCCGTTCGACATCCGACCCGTCCCTCGCACCGTCTGAGTCGTCCGGAACCAGACACCGACCAGAGCTCAGTAAATACGTCTCCCCATATCCTAATAGCACCTTCTATACTTTCCCCTCTCCCATTCCGCCACCCGACACGTTCTCATCCCCGGCTGCGTATGCCAAAGCAAAGAAAACAGCGAGAGCGCCGGAGAGACTTGTGACAAGGCACATGAAGATATTCAAGGAACAATGGGCGGGTCTGGGCATGAGTATGGACTTGGGGCTTGTAAGAGGGGACGCAGAGATGGCAGCTGCAGTCTGGAGGAACCTGTTAGGTGGAAGAGGGGCAAGAGGGATCTCCTTTCCCGAGGTGGGTGCAAGCCTGAGCCCGAGGGAGGCCGAAAATACAAGCAAATCAGGGTTCAGACGTTCTGTGAACCTCGTCGGAGGTCTCGTAGAGAACGTGGACAAAATCGATGTCGATATCGAGGAGGCCAGAGACGACTTGAGTGGTGTTTACGACTTTAGGGCGAACGAGAGCGATCGGTGAGATTCCTTCAGTGTAATTCGTGTGCACTGCTTCGTTATTCACTGATGACAGGTATATTGCTTATCCGGAACTCATGGAAACGCTCGTCATTTATCTCAGACGTGAGGCGCAGCGACTAGAGCGAATTCCTGACGAAGTCATCCTCGGACCACGAGTGGTGGGCAGGGAAGGCGAGGGAGTGAAGAAGCTGGTGTGGGGAAAGATGAAATCTTAGAGAGCTTTATGCAGTGGGTAATTTGGTCTCTTGATCTGTCATGAAAATGCATCATCAATATCAGAACCTACCTTGCTGGATCCATATTGTAATATACTGATATTTTCGTTGACATAGAGACCTTATTTGCGTTCGGCAGAGTCTGCGATCGGCGACTGGACCAACGGACACGGAGTGGCTTTGTGCTGGAAATTGGCGACATGGCCTTAAAATATGTGCCCAGGCAACCAACGGCTATCTGGCATGGGCATGAGATATAGTTGGGCGGCCCGAAGATGTCCGGCACCATTTATTGCCGCCAAGTCGGGCCCGTTTCGTGGAGATCTCACTGCCAGCTTCGCTTTGTGCGAACAATATCAATGTCGACACCACTACGCGCCACGGTCAATTGTGACATGGGGGAGGTGACGCTGGTATAAGATCTAGTGTGATTTCTGACTAACTTAGAAACGTTCTGTCCAGGGTTTCTCTCTATACGCAATGGTGTGTAACGCCGGGATACTTAGTATCGTTGGCGTAGCTTAGGGACGTGCGGACACAGGGCGACGATGAGGGCCTCATGAGGACCATCCACTTGGCTAACATTGCTTGCGGATTCCACGCATCGTAGGCTTGAGAACCGATTATAGGGACCGTCCCAACCACAATGCTGACTTTGATCGTTGCCAGAGACTTTTCGGTCATGAATAAGACCGTGGCTCTCGCCAAGGCTAACAACGTCCTCGTTGGCGCTCACCCTTCCCTTCCCGACCTGCAAGGCTTCGGGCGGCGCGAGATGGCTGTCGAACCGGTGAGACGACCGCTCTGCTGTAGTCGATCGAGCTGATACTGTGTCGATCTCTCACTCCAGGACGAACTCGCGTCTTGCTTCATCTACCAGGTCGGCGCTTTGGACGGTTTCCTGAAGCGTCACAGACTCCCGCTGAACCACGTCCGTACTCTGGCTCTCGCCAACGCTGACTGACCTAGTTCCCTTCGTTCTCTTCCAGATCAAGCCACACGGTGCTGTATACGGACAGACTGCACGCAACATCGACCTCGCCCGTGCCGTCATTGGCGTGGCAAAGGTTTTTAACGGCAGTGCGGCCCAGCCTGACACGGGCGTCGCCTTCATGGGCCTCGCAGGTACTGCGCACCAGCAAGCTGCAGAGGAGTTGGGTGTGCCGTTCATCGCGGGTAATCCTCTTCCTTTCCCTTCACTCCCCGAACCCTATCCCTCCATGTCTCTGTGCATGTCACTAATCTTAAATGGGACAGAGTGGTTCGCGGACCTCGACTATAGCGACGAAGGAAAGCTGTTGATCACAAAGTGCGCCACTGATTAGCCCAAACGTATCATCCCCCCTTTTGCACTGACTTATTCCACGAACCGGTACATTCGCGCGACGCCGACAATAGGAAACACGACCCTGTCCCGCTCGGAGTGGTCGAACAACGGGTAAGCCTCTCTCAAGGACGGAATGCGCCCGTATCACTCATGGCCAATGTCATACTCGGTCCCCCAACATCACCTCCACAAGGTCCGAAATCTGCTCGACTTGCATGTAGTGACGACCGTGGGCGGCAAATTCTTGCCTATCGGTCATAATGTCTCCGAGGTGTCGATCTGCTGCCACTCCGATACGCCCGTAAGTGTCGAAGACCACCTATCCGTGTGCTGCACCTGATATGCACCACATCATAGGGTGCGGTTGCAATTGCACAGGCAGTCAAGGGGTTAGTAGATGGGAGCAACAAGGCGGCGGGGTATGTTTGACTTGTAGGAACGAGCCATCCATATTGTGTGATAGATGAAAGAACGACGAAATTGTACCTACTATTTGAACAGAAAAGAACAAGAATTTCTACTTTTATCCCGAGAGATAGTGGGAGGTCCGAACTGACCTGTGAACCAAAAAATGGTCCCAACTGGTCATGACTAGTCTACGAGAAAAAAAACTTTTCGTAGGACCCTTGATTGCCTTTTTTTTATCGACTTTCGAGAGCTTTGATTGGAGGACAGGTCTACGAAAGACCGTCGAGTGGTAACGTCACAAAGTCGTGTGGGCCTGGAATGTGGTGCGCGTTGATGCTCGTTTCGGATCGGGATGCAGACAAGATAACCGTCAAGGCAGCAGTGGATAGTCCGAGACTCGATAATGTCAGGCTATTGTCGCGTACGAAGCCAGAGCCAAATAGTACTTGTTGAATAGCAAGGGCTCGGCTGATCATGAGGAAGCTCTCAACTGACCTTCTGTCAGACACAACTCATCAATTTGTAGCCGGACAGCCCGCAAAGTTGAGCCTCGTCGCCATATTTGCTTTGTGTAGCAGACTTAAGTGAGCTGACGTCCATAGCTAATCAGAACATTGTTTGCATACCTCGTAAAGGACAAGTTGAGACTCTGCCATCAGTAGGATAGTTTTTGGTCTCACTGTTACCGACTGTTGCCGATGGTCATGACCACTGCCTGGCCCACTGATGTGTTTGGGGTATAGTGTATCATAATACGGAATGCAAAGAATGGCATAGATAAATAAAGGCATCGAAAATATTCTCAAAACATATCCTGATATGAGGGGCTAACTGTTCTATGGGGTAGTAGCACACGAACGAACCCGTGTGGTGGAAAGCGGAGTCTATCCAAGCACAGGGAAAACGACGACGACGACGACAACAACAACAACAACAACAACAACAACAACAACAACACTCGTGTCTGATGTGAGAATTGCGGAACAGTAAAACTGTCCCTATTTCAACCGTGGTTGCGTGATTGTGGGGGATGTTGTGGCGCTCGTGGTTGTTGGTAAAGGTCGCGGACGAGTCTGGGGGCGGGGCGCTGGTTCCCACTGTGGGTTGTACGCAGGAGGGAGTCTCCCGGATGTTGAACGAGTCAGCATTGTCATAGGCCCCAGGTCCTCATACCGAGCCGGTTCGATCGGAGGATCAGATGACACAACGTCCGAAGAGAAATTTGTAAAAGCAGGCCGACTTCCGGGCTGTTGGGTAAATTCAGGTGAGGACTGAGCAGAATCGTCTGGAGTGGAATGGTACGATGGGATGAGTGATGTGCACAGGAATCAAGTGAAACGTATACCTACATAGGGCTGTGAGAGTGCATGGTGCGCCTGCAGACATTGTTTCCCTATTTCTGTTCGCCTTCGGAAGGGGTTGGTGCTGGTTATGCTTCTTCCAATAGACAAAGCCTGTGACGAGGATCAATGCTAGCCCAGCTATACCTCCAACGATACCTCCAACGACACTCGCGGTGTTTGTGTGCGACGAGGAGGTGGAAGGAGATGTTGTAGTCGTTGGTGGGGAAGATGTACTGGCAGATATTGATAACGTCACCGGCGCCGGAGCCAGGGAGGTCGTGGATGACGTTGAGTTGCAATGGGTGAACGTGTTGTTATTATATTGTACTTGCTGCTCACCCGCATACTCCATGGTATAGACACTGAATAAACTCTTGAGAATCAACGCACTAATGTCTGGAGATGGGACTAAGAAACCTACAAAAACCTGTGTAATAAAACTATTCAGGCAGCTTCCCAACCCTAGGCGTGGAACTCGTACCATGCACCATTAGTCCAAATAAGCTCGTACAAGAAATTGTCCAATTTGACACCAGCGTTGCAGGCAGAAGTTTGAACATCCGTGGGAAGCCTATCTGGGGATCAGCACCCCCCAGAAGAACAAGAGACGATACCTACGACTGGTTTGTACCGGGGTTACAAAACGTCCCAGAAGAATTGCGATACATTGCGTATGCACCCACCCCTAGTAGAGTTAAATGTGAAGAGCGTGAAGGAACAACGGTACGAACCAGCATCGATGCCGGTGGATGAACCGCTTGTGACATCCCATTGGCAACTGTAAAAATTGTGAGGGTGTTCACACGCATAATTTTTTGGGGGTATCGTACTTCATACAGAGCATACTCAGAGCCCATGAGATGGAGTTGCAACAGCAGTCCGCTACGGAATGGACATCAGTACAGATCACTGGAAGGAAAAGACAGGTGACATACCTAGTTGGTCGTCACAATAATCGCCAGGGGTATTCGGACGAAAACTAGGGACTTGATCTGGGTACATGAAAAGAAAGTCAGATACGTCTAATCCAACAACTTTTTCACTCACAATCTTGATTGCATATTTGCCTCAGCCGCTGGTATGTTTCGCCTAGATTCTGTGTTAGTAGGCCCTGGGGGTTGAGGGGCTGCTGGGCTCACAGGCTGTTTCACCAACTGCGTCGGTGTACCTGTCTAACAATGAGACATGTCAGGCAGAACGGAGAGCGGGGCGCACCAATCTGTCAGATTTCCAGCACAGGTCGTATTTCCGGCCTCGACGACATCGGAGAAGGTCAAAAGACCCAAAGTCGCAAATGAAAATGCTCCGAACCTGCGTCGGATAGGCCATGGCAGAACCATCGTAGCTCGCGTGTGACGAAAGTTTTGAGGATGTATAATGACCGGGGGGCAATGAAGTATGTACTGATCATCTGCGGCAGTGCAAACTTCCGCACGGCCGAACTTACCTCCCAAGCGGAGCAAACAGACAAGATGAAGCCTTTCGTCGCTAAACGTACGATGTGTAGCGGCCAATGGCCACCGCTCATGACATTAGTCGCTATAGTGTTTGTGTCTTGAATCGGCTTGTTAATCAGTTAGTCTCTCCAGAAAGTCGCGGAGTTGACTTTTCCAACCTAGTCTCTCGGAGGCCAAGTAATATTAATTTAACTGTTATGTAGATAAATAAATAAATAAAAATCTACTAGGAATGTCGGTTGCAACCGGAGCCATGTGATTGGCTCAAATCCACAGCGGCAATATCCACGCCCGCCCGCCGCTGTGACATTTGTTGACGGTCCTTCCTTCTCTTAATCCTATTCGTATCCTCGATGACAATGTCCGCATCATTTTTACTGCTCTCAACATTGCCCAGAACATTCACTTCTACCACTGGCCGCAATGTTTTGCGGTCAGCGCTCCAAGGTATGCCTTTCGCAATCTCTCACAAGAAGGATAACCCAAGTATTGCTGTAGCGAGACGTGCCGCCAGTTCGACGACCCAATACGTTCCTGGTGGACGTAAGTTCAGCACCGTTTATCTCATCCAACCCCACGTTTTCATGTGATCATGGCTTTCAGCAATCTACAAGGGAACCGTCAATGACCCGACAACCTTCCCTCCTCCTTCGAGGACCCACGGCTCCTATCACTGGGCATTCGAGCGTCTTCTGTCTGCCGCATTGCTGCCCATGACTGCGGCAGCATTTGCAACGTCTGGCACGGCTTACCCCATCCTTGACGGTGTCTTGGGTATCTCACTCGTGATGCACAGTCACATCGGGGTAGGTCATCGCGAATTGCTTTAGGCACTTTACATCACTAACCTCTCGGTTTGTAGTTCGATGCCATACTCGTCGACTACCTCCATAAGCGCAAGTTCCCCATCCTTGGTCCCTTGATGACTTGGACGCTCAGGACCGCAACCGTTGGCGTTTTGGTTGGCGTTTATCAGTTTAACACAAATGATATCGGTGGGTTTTTCTTTACCGTTCTAATGTCGTGTGAGTTGTTGGGAGCTGAGTTCCGCGCTAGGCCTGACAGAGTTGATCACCAAGGTTTGGTCTGCATAGATCCTAGGTACTCTTGGTTATGTATACTGGAAGCTCTTGAGCTTTTACTTTGTCTTGAAGCACAACACTACTATAAGTGATTCTGCAAAAAACATCAAAGGACCACATTCCCCACAAGTGAAGTGAAGGTTGACTTTGACAATGAATGAAGCCCACCGGAATACGTGAGCCCGCTTAGCTCAGTGGTAGAGCGCGTCACTTGTAATATCGATTATGACGAGGTCGATGATGAGGTCGGTTGTTCAATCCAGCCAGTGGGCATCCTTTTTTGTTCTCGGTCGTCATTTTACTTGATTGCCCGCAAGGCAGTGCCAAGTGGTCCCCATTACCGAAGGTAGAGCCTTGAAGGAGTATTGTCCGTTTGGGCTTTTTTCAGTAGCTCTGATGGTCGCGGCCATTAACTTCTCAAGGTCCTCGAAATGGGTCAACGCGACTCCAGTGTCTGAGCAGGGCGGCACGAGCGGAGCTTGTGGTCTCGGTGAAGGGAGTAAGCTCGAATAAAGAAAAGATGTAGTGGCTCGGAATCTTGCTTGTCTGGCGGGTCGCTAGGAACGATAACGGGGTCGGGTGGCCGCTTGAGCGCTGTCTCCGGAGGTTCTGAGTGTGGCTCGCGCCAGAAAATGGGACTCCAGCCTCGTTCTGGAAAGAACTCTATTCTGAGTAGTTACATGATGAATTCATGGCGAGGGCTCAGCGCTCAGCCTGTGCATAGGCAATCGCACTTTCTAATACCGGTTACACTTCCTGCCACATCTGATCCGAGACTAGAGTTCTGTGGTCGGTCCCCAAGTACATAAGGCAATATCAATCAGTTCCCACGATGCCAGTGCATGCTCCTCCCTGTTCTTCCGCATTACTAACGAGGCTTTGCTGATGCTGTGAATCTAAGATGTCGCACTCACGTCTTTCCCGGAAAAACTGTTCGAGCAAAATATCAGGAATCCGCAGTTTCTCCCGAAGAATCCCGTGATGTTTTCCGCATATGGGATGCCTCTTCCTGTGCAAACTCAACTTTTTGTTTGTTTGCCTCCAGGCTGTCAGGGAACGCACGTGCACAGATGTCATGGCACATCCTCGTACGCTATATTTAGGGCTGCTCAATTCTTAGTTCAGGTTAGGTCAGGTCAAGGCGATGGAGTGGGGTTTAAAGGTGCCGACGCTATTGTGTTATGTATCATAATGTATGTACGAGTGGACTAGTGCCCTTCCATTCTGTGCATGCCGTCGATGGCTGATTTTGGCAGCGTGAAGCACTATACCTTTTCAAACAACATTCCTCCCACCTTTCCGATGATGCAGCTGCCAGTGACTTAAAGCTTCCAGCCGAGCTAAGGCGGCAATTATGTTATATCGTCTCCGACTTGCAATGTAGTACTTGTTATCTACAACCACTCCGGGTCACTATGCATTCAAGTTGGAAACGGCTGGCCGCGAAGCTATTGCCGCGTCGGTGGTCACCCCGGAGTCTGCTTGGGACACTACTAGTCCACTTACCACTCCACACGCTAGCGTCGGCACCTTTCGCTAAACCCCACTGGGGGCACTACCAGGTAATGTCTCTAACCTTCACATGAACACATCGTGTAGAGTTCATGTGTCGCCCCGCGCGTGATGCACTATTCACGTGGACGTCTTTGTCACCTCTACTTATGAATACGTATGACGGACTATGACGAGTGCATTGACAATTATAGTGACCGGGCTCCGCACGACAGCTCAATGTTCCGAACATAGATCCGCGCCTATTCGAAGCCAAAATTCACACACACTAACACACTTCTCACTCATTGTCCTTGCAGGTGCCGCGTGATTCGATCGCACCGGTGATCAGTGCTAGCGAGCACTTGGATGGTGCGTCATTTCTCTGCACAACCTATCATGCATACGAGCAATGATCAATCAGTATATGTCCCTTTTCGGGCAAGCTTCAAGAACAGCACCTTGTGACCGTGCTCATGGAGTAGCGAGCACGTTCTTTCCTCCATACTCTGCTGCAGGAAGTACAACTCAGGGAAAGCTTCATTGACAATCTATCCTTAGCTCTCGGAAAGGCGAAGCTAGGCTCCCGTGGATCTCAAGTCCAGATGGAAACTTGTCGTAGCACCGCATGGTACATCTCACCTGGAATCGCCGTGACGCCGTTGCCGTATCGGTGCCCTCGGTCGAAGCCTGAGCCGCACAAATACAATGCACGGACACACATGCAACCAGCAACGCAGTCTTTCCTGGTACAGCCCTGTAATCGTGATGAAGTTCTCGACAGCGAACGGTGGCCTCGTTTTCGCGTACCTTGCTGGATCTGTGTTGGCAGGCGCGACGTACAATCTCAGTGATAGTATCATTGGTGAGGGCTTTTACAGTGCCTTCAACTTCGAAGCTATCCCCGATCCCACCAGCGGTCGCGTGTAGGTGATGTCATTCTTCTTCACGGCAGATTTCTTATGCTCTTTCTATCCAGGAACTACGTTAACGAGGCGACAGCTCAGAGATTGAATCTCACGTATGCTACAAGCAACACTTTCATTATGCGTGCAGACGACACTACCGTCCTCTTGTCAAGCGGCCCGGGACGAAATTCCGTTCGAATCCGCTCCAATAATCAATACACCACTCACGTCGCAGTGTATGCATGACGCATAGTCCATATTTGGCACATTTGTGTGACTTATATTTCCTTTCAGGTTTGACATGCCACACATGCCCCAAGGATGCGCGTAGGTTTCATTCCAACCATTTAGATTCTTATTTTGCATTTCTGATTGACGCTCAAAGCGCGTGGCCTGTGAGTTTTGTTTCCATGTCGCTGGTAGTCATACGAAGCAAGTGGAGCTGACATTTGGAGCTAGGCAGTCTGGGAGACTAACGAGTCCAACTGGCCCAATGGCGTACGTTTGTCCCATATTATAGAAGGTTCCTGGCACTAACCAGTTTTGCAGGGTGAAGTTGATATTGTTGAGGGTGTGAATAACGTAGAACCGAATCCATCGACACTCCATACGAGTCCTAGTCAGTAGATTTGCAGTCCGCCACTGACATTGCAGTTCACATCATTCATCATAGATTGCTCGATCCCTGCTTCCGGTGTCACGCAGCTCAGGTAATGGGAAATTACACGTGCTTTGATCATTCCTTCTCAATATTTCTGTAGTACGACTGTTTCTACAGACTGCGACGCTACAGGTGTGTTGTACTCGAATCCCTCGTTTTAAAGGTAACTTACCATTACCAGTCAATGGAAATGCAGGATGTGGGGTGAAATTGACCGAGGACGACAATAGCTTCGGTCCCGGTTTTAACAACATCGGTGGCGGATGGTGGGTGCTTTGGTCTTGCGAGTCAAGAAACCGTCTCAGAAAAACCCTAAGGTATGCGATGGAACGCACAAACAACTACATCAGTATCTGGTTCTGGGAACGCGGTGATGCATCTGCGCCTCGTGATGCGACCAGTGGTGCTACCACTGTCAACACAAGCAACTGGGTGAGTCGTGGTTCCCCCCACCCTTCCAATCATTCTCTAAAAGGGTTGTTTTCAGGGAACACCAGCTGC
>JBBPQZ010000323.1:0-17969 GCA_038092795.1 Boletus rubissimus
TCATTCTCCCCCTTTGTCTGCAACGCACAAAGGGCTTTGGCCACCCTCCACAATCGCTTTGACGCCTCGTCGCGGACTTATACCCCCCAACATGACTGACCACCTTGCTGTACCGTTCCCTCTTCTCCAGTCGACCGACGACGACGACGAGTCCCCCTCCGATAGCTCCCACTCCACCCCGCGCTCCTCTTACTTTTTCTTGCTCGATCCCTCTGATTCACAATACGACGACGATCTCCGTCACTCTCTGGTCAGTGTTGACTCGGGCTACTTTAGCATAATGGGCAAGGAATCCCCCATATCCAAATCCCTCAACCGAAAGCCATCCGGGGCAGACTTGCGTCATCCCCTCGTTCCCATTAATAGCGCTCTTGACGCCACCCAGGAGTCTCCGAAACGTGAGGGCGTTATTAGGAGTCTACTGAGGAAGACAAAGAAGTCTATGACCTCTCCGTCATCACCGGACATCGAACCCTTCCCAATTGGCCTCTCACATTGCACTCCAGTAGACGACCAGGTTTTGCACATACGACCAGTCCCTTTCTCGCTTCCTACTCCACTATCGAGCCCGCGCGATCCTTCCGTAGATGCCTTTGAACGACAGGATCGCTTTGTCGTACGACGAGGAATGAAGCATCATCCATATTCGCGTGTCGATGCACCCTATATGCTTGCGTATGACAGGACTCTCTTAGACAAGTATGGCTCCTTCCCATAATTGGTTGTTTTTTCCCCTGACCCTTGTTTAGTGACAAGTTCTCAGAAATTCTGTTGCGACGTCTCAATCACAATCACTCACCGTCGTTTCATGATTTCACACATACTGCGCCAAAGACTATTCTGGACCTTGGGTGTGGGCCTGGCGGGTGGGTAGTGGAGGCAGCAGAGTTCTGGCCATCTTCTCAGGTCATTGGTTTTGATCTTCTTGATCCTGTTCGCCTGCGAGGTGGTGCTGAATCACCCAGCAACGTACAATGGAAACAAGGCAATTTGTGAGTGCTCCCACTTGCTAAATACCATCTATTGCTCACGAATCCACCTTAGCGTCAAATATAAACTGCCGTTTCCTAGGGACATGTTTGATCTCGTGAGAATGGCTAACCTGTCTCTCAGTGTTCCCTACGACAGATGGGAGCATGTCCTGTCTGAAGTCAGGAGAGTTCTCGCACAGGGCGGACGCCTCGAACTGATCGACGATCATCTCTACTTCCCATACAACAAGCGCCCACCACAACCATCGGCGGATTCCCATGGCATCCGGGTCGTACAGCCGGTATCCTCATCATTCGACGACTACGACGACGATGAGACTGAAAAGGACGCAGATGCTGAACGACAAGATGGCGATGACGTTGACGACGACGACGACGACGATTTCGTGAGCACAAAGAGCCGTCTTTCTTCTCTCGTGGACTCGGACGATATTCCTCCTCAACCTGCCTATGATCCGGTCGCCGAGTGGAATCGAAATGTAGACAACTCCAAGGTCCTAGAGAAGCTCTTTGAAGACATGCTGTCGCGCAAGTTCTCCGTACATCCCCGGCCGAGCAAGTTCTTTGACAAGGTCATCGACAAGGTTTTCGGGCGGTACAATCAATGTAGACTTCATGAATTCAATCTGTACCTAGCGCCGCCTTCAAGCCAAGACTCGGATGGTTCTTCTATCGGAAGCTCGGAGGGCCAGGGTAGCGCTGTTCTTAAGAAAGCCGGCAAGGACTTCGCTAAATGGGTGACAACAGTTGAGTGGGATCGCTACACGGAAAAGAAACAGCGCACGACGAAAGGCGACCGCTCTAGTGAAGAAAGCCTACCTAATCTTTCCGTGGTTCCTGACGTGATCAGTGCTAAAGCTGCTGGCCGCCTCGGAATCAAGCCCACCTCACCTCGACCGTCCCACTCTCATCCTGCCCAATCTCCTGGTCTTATTCTTTGGCCTGCCACGTTCATCCCTATAGCCCCTTTCGAGCTCGAAATGCACGCATGCAAACATTTACATTCACTCATCGGATGTAAAGCAGCGCTTACTGAGTTCTTACAAGATATCGCTCAAGAAAAGCAGCTGCCCTTTGACCAGCAAATGGTAGACGACCTTATTTGGGATTATGAGAGGTACGTCGACATGACAGACTGCCTGATTAAAGGACTTAATATCTTGCCAGTTTCCGTCGAAAACGGTTTAATTGGCCATCAGAGTGCCTTGATTCCCACCCCGTCCCCATCACGACGACACCTCGATCAAATACGTCCCGTAACTCACTCGAGGCCGCCCAAGCACGTCCTCGCACAGGGTCTGGAAGCATGAGCGCTCCACCCGACCCTTTGTTCCCGCGCGAGAAACTCGACTTTGTACGCTCTATCAGGGTGTACAGTGCCACAAAAGTCAACGAAGAAATCCACGTTTCATGACCGCCACGACCACTTTGCATGATTGTTTGCTCCTGTTACCCATTTCTGCACGTTCTTCTCATTACTATATGTCCGTCCCATTTGACAGGACCCCACGCTCCTTGCTTTCCGTGTTGTATCCATTTGTTATCGTTGTGCTCATCATCATCACCACCATGCGTTCAAGATGTTTTCATTGTATCGCTGTTGCATTAATTTTGCTTAGGGCACTCACTTTCCTTCGTAATATCTCGCTGCTTCCTAGACTCCTTCATATCCTCGTTCTCTGCATCTGCATGGCATTGGTTGCGTACAGTAGCCTGGTTCGAGCACACGCATGCTCAGTTGTATTTTTGACATTCCCTGCGAACAGTCTAATGTACACAATGATTTCATCCACATCAAGTTCCAGCGTCCGTGACGACGGTCGTTTCAACTTGGCATTGTACGGATATACGAACGGAGTCCATTCGTATGTCACCTTCTCTAAAGTGCAGGGAGCTGCATCTGGGCGTGACCACAGAGTCCCCGTCCGGGCGGGCACACCGCTCACGAAAGTCGAGTATGAGTCTCGTACCAACGATCACCTCGAGGAGCATGACGAACGGGACGCATATATTCGCGTAGAGTTCCTGAGAAGACGAAAAAAAAAAAAGGACAGAGCGAACACGACAAGCACATGCACACGGGACCGAGTTAGTCTAGTGGCGGACCGAGTCTGAAGAGACGACGTACGGTGACGCTCTGCCAGAGACCCGTGACGATGGCGGAGGCAACAAGATTTCTACATTGACGGTTTGACGTGAGCCGGTCGCTGTCATGGTCTATGCGTGTGTCGTGTACTCACACGAAGAAGTAGCAGAGACTGTCACGGGCCAGGATGCCCAGAAACGAGTTTACTCGGAAGCCCTTTTCATCAGTGACCTCCCTGATGTTTTTCATCCCTTCAACGAACACGCGTGCAGCCAAGAGAAAGAGAAAGGACTCGAAACAAAGGAAGGGGATGAAAATGTACACAAAACCTGGATTGATACCAGAGAATGTGCAAAAATGCTCTCCGGGAGCAACGTTGTTGACCGCTAGATGTCATGACGTGAGGCCCTGGAGGTGGATTGAGAAGAGAGGGATTTAACGGACCTTGGAGAGTACTTTCGGGCCCGATTTCCCGCCAGATTATAAACGCGATCGCGGCGATCTCACAAAAGAAGAATGTGAGCAAAAGGACCAAGATCCGTCTGGACCGCCTATACATTGCATATATGCGGAGCTGCATGGTTGCTGCGGGGAAAACGTTAGCTACGCGTAAGTCCTGTTGGCGAGAAATCAAGGACCTTGTGTGGACCACGAGTATACGAGTGCTCCCCATGCACGAAACTGGAAAAGCCGTATACCTACCCCAACAGTTAATCTAAACGAAAGGCTGAACAAATCAAGGATACGTACATCTAATCGAGAGAGAATGTTGTCCAGCTCAGATCTTATAATTTCAAACGTGTTCACATACCCCTTGAAAGTACTCAACAAAACACGTTGGTGGATGAAAGATCAGATGCTTACTTCTTGTGACGTAACTACTGAAAAGCATACTGATCCAACAGTCAAGTCAAGTGGTTATCATGATTATAAAGCGCAACAAAACCCACAGAACAGGCCAGCCCTGGACAACGCGCAGCATAAGCCTCAGACACGAAGACAACATTAAACGCAGTGACATACATAAGAACAACATCGCCGAGGTATCGTTCCTAAGGAAGATATTAGGTTTAAACTCTTCAGGAATACTTTATTTTGCTTACTATCACGTACAACACCGTTACAAGAGACGGAGGCTTCATCTGCGACGACAGATACTTAACATGAGTGCGCAGGCGCCATCGATAAGCTTACCCATACGAGTTCTACCTAATCCGCCGACTATGAATAGCGTTTCAAAGTAACCTTGGTCATATCACTCACCTCGCGGCCAAGAGCAAGAGCTGTGCGCGAAACAATGGTCGGGAAACGCCTCAATTCAATGTATCAGGGTAACTTACCGTGGTCGTACAGAGCAGCGCATGTGACAGCAACTGATGACAGTGGCGTTTTTTTCAATAAGCAGCGAAAACGAGGGTAAAACTTACCTTGAACAGTGGTAAATAAGCTGATATCAGAGGAAAGTGCGGTGCCTGGAGGGATAACGCTCATCGTGAATGTCTTCACCAGACTCAGAGGTCAGAAACCAAAGGTGGAGGAATTCCGGAACGGGTGCATCGAGCGGGTGCGTTATGTTCCACACCAGCAACCTTTAACAAGGAGCTTAAGGGGAGTTTCCACACGCAGAGAGGGACCTCGTTGTTTCCGGATGGAACCCGCGATATGAAATGACCTAAAGAGGCCTAGTGCTGGCTAGGCTGACGTTACTTGCATAAAGGCGGACGAACACCTGATCCTGATGGACAAGACTGAGAATGAGCGTGGCGATCCTGCGATAGGCCAACATCCATTGCAACATATCGAGTTCAGGATGGTGGAGACGAAATATTGGTTTGACTCTTTAAGGCAAAGCACGCTTTGCGGGTCTAGAGAGCACAGGGACTTCGATCCATGACTTATGAATATAATACGTACAACTCCAAGCATGGGGCGGGTAACGTTGGGTCTCGACCTGGAGCAAGTACGTGATTCTGATGAGCTCTGGGGTCCAGTCCCTGGGCGGCGATGGGCCTGCCTCCCCTTTTGTTGCTGAAATATAACATAACGAAAGAGCTTGTGAATGATATATAACATATGCTCACCTACTGAATGGCTTTACAGCCTTCTCCGAATGGAGAAAAAATGGGACTCCCGCCCAATTCCGATCATGGCCAAGGTGCAAGCTTCAAGTGCCGTGTTGAGTCCAGCACGCTGACTAAGTCAAATCAGGGGCTGGGTCAGAACACGCGTTGTCCAATGTTCGACGCGTCAGCACTGTGACCGCAGTCATCTAAGAGTTGACGCTGCACCCAGGACAGAGTTTCCTCAATACCCCACTGTTTGAACTTGAGAATCTGAGCTTTCTTTCAACATGACCGCGACGTTTGTCAAGTCTTTTACCCATCTCAAAGATATGCCCAAGGCCGATCGTGCCTTGCCCATGTTGCAGCGCATGGCCTCACTGGTGAAGCCAATCATGCGAAAGCATGGTTGGATCCTTCCTACGCTCGCCGAGTTCTTTCCTGATAGTCCAAATTTACTTGGTGAGTCCAAGAAGTTCCCCGATGTGCGAGATAAGCTTGCAGGTTACACTCAAGGACGAGTATCATAGGGCTGAGTGAGTAGCAAGTTCTAAACACGCTTTCGTCGTGCTGAGCTGGCCTCGTTTTAGACGTAAATGGTGGCGAGAAGATCCTGTTGAGGCTGCGTCCGGCCTGGGCGCCCGATACCTTTCTTGAAGAGGATGCAGTGGTGCGAACGATGTTACACGAGGTGAACTTTTCCGTGCGGTTTAGTATATCTTCCGTTGACTATGAACTCCCTCGTCAGCTCACACACAATGTGCATGGACCCCACGACGAGAAATTCTACAAGTTCCTCGCTGAACTCGAGGACGAGTATGATGCACTACAGCGCTCTGGCTATGCTGGCGAGGGCTTCTTCTCTCCTGGTCACAGATTGGGTATAGGTGTCTCGCACGATCTCCCCCCGCATCTCGCCAGGGTTCGGGCTCTCGAAGCCGCGGAAAGGCGACGGAAAACTGAGACATTGACCAAAGGTGGCGGCCGACTCGGTGGGAGGTCCAACGCACTTGAAAGGCTAAGTCCCCGTGAACTCGCTGCTCGTGTAAGTTTGTCTTTTCCAAAGCTCTGTAATGTCCCTCTTACGACTACTTCTCAAAGGCTGCTGAACGCAGAAAGCGAGACGAGGTGGCTTGCGGGTCAGGGTCACTTGCTTTGCGCGAAGCTGCTAAGGCTGCCAAAACCAGTGTGGTGGATGAGGGGGTGATTGACTTGACGAACGACGGCGACGATACCTTTGCTACCCATAGCACCAACACCTCGAGCTCAAAGCCAGGCTCTTCGTGGGTGCAACCCACTTCAGGGTCAACTCAAGCAAGGGACACTCTGAATCCATCTGCTGATGGACAGTGGACTTGCCTCGTTTGCACCTTGGTTAATGCAGACTTGGTTTTACAGTGCGATGCATGCCTGGCGGTGCGACCAATTGACACCTCGGTCGGTTGGGCATGTACGACATGCGGAGAAAGGGACATACCCCACGAACTCTGGTCTTGTCGCTTTTGCGGAGCCATCAAGAATCACAGCTGATTTCGTTGATAGACGAGCATATTGTATCTTATGTCTGCTATACGCCAAGTGCTATGTAGTACTACTTAATTATCACCGAAGATGGGCTTAAGATTTTCTTAGTTCTCGGGATCTGCTTCCCCCAACCTGTTCGTTCGTTCCTTTTGTTTTTTCGCACCCACCCTCTGCATCCTCAACGTACCTCAAGAATCCCTCCTGCCGTAAGTTTTCTTTTCGACAACCTGCTCGGTGCCCATTCACCCTGTAGTCTAGTCCTTGTGAATACATACCGCTATTTCGGATCCGATCAAATGCTTGACATTGGACTGTTTTCTCTTCAGGTGCAGACATCTGTTCGACTGGACGCCCTATCTTTTGTGGTTTCCTTTTGGCCAGCATTCAGCGCTACCAGTGCTCTACAGAGCATCCCACGACATTCTTTCACGAGCACTTGTACATATAGGATGGTGTCCGTCTCTCACTGTTCTCGTTGCAATCCCAATTGCAGAAACCACCCTGACATGCAGTCGGTAGGGTGGTCCCGACGTTCAAACCCGCGATTAGAAGCTTCCGAATTCAAGAGTACTGTGTTCCGTCATTCATGACCGTATTCCAAGAGGATGTCCTTGCATGCTCTGCGAACAAGTTTGTCTGTTCGGCACTGCCAGTGATAGGTGAACCCGAAGGCCTGACACGTGAACTCGACCAACGCTACTACGAACGACTCGTCATCGGGTCACCGAGAACGAGCGCATCGAGTTCAGATAGGGGAGTCTCTCGTGACCTCACCAAAGCCATCAAGCCCCCCGCACTGATACTATTCTCGCAATCAGCGTGAAGCTGACGCCTGAGGTGATATCAGGGGTGGATCGCCCCACAAGAACCCGATGAGGAACCTGTAACGAGTAAACAATGAGCCACGGGGGTAACTCTGTGATCATAATTGCTTGCCGTGAGATGTAGATCCTGGAGGAAGTTGTCAATGTTCGCCCGCAATGTGTGTTCGTTCTGTCCGAGTCAAGCGGGAAAAACAAAAATGAAGGCCCAGATCATGATTGGGATGTCGATCTTTCGGACGATTTTCAGTCGGATTTTTCAGTCGTCTGCGCTGGCTAGAAGCTTTATCACGCTAACCATCTCGAGCATTAGGATCAAACCTATGAGCATTGTCGTACGTGGAGGAGGGGGATAACCTCCAAGGTAGCAACATCGTCGAATACAGACGGCTGGGTTGGGATTGGATCAAGACCTCTGTCATCCCGGTTGAGTGAAGTTGCCAGAGCCACCGATTACCCGCATTTTCGTTTGTGGAGGCGAGCGAAAGAACTTTTCTGTGGGAAGAATGGGAAGCTTCCTTTCAGTTAGTCATTGCATGATCGTCCAACCTCCCCGTCTTTCAACCAGTCGAGCAGACATTCAGGTATGTTTTTCCACGTGTCTTGACAGTACCATGAGACCGGGGAGCAGACTGCGCATATCCGTCCTTCGTTCACGGGAAGAACATTACATGGGGTTGGTTGTTTCTTGAGATTGGTATGGGGACAGTGCTCGGAGGGATTGCGTCTTCAGTGACAATGACGCGATGGACTCTGGCAATTGAAGTAACTGAAGGCATTAGCGCTCGTGTATTGAACAGATGATACGCTACGTTCCTATCATCCAGGACATTCAGATTCATCTTCGCAAAGTTACATCTTGTTACCGTCTAGGTATGCCTCTACCCCTACCCCTAAGGGCCCGTTGAGCTGCGCCAGGTGGAGCACGTGGTCCAGGGTTTTGCTACGTCAAGGATCTCATTAGTTTCAGCTACCAAGCATCGAAAAGACAACGTACCGCTTCGCTCTGAGGATTTCGCACTGTCTCGTCAACGCTGAGAATCAGGCAAGCTGCTTCAGTAGCACTGCTGAAAGCGTTCAGCTTCACGAGCGAGGGTTCCCACACAAATGCGTCCATGTTATCCCTCACACCCTCGGCTCCGTCGACATCCACACCATACCATTTGTCACCAGCGGCATGTCTCATGCGAAGCTTATTTAGAATATCCGTGGAATCAATACCTGCATTGTCACAGATTTGGCGAGGAATGATCTCCAGCGCTTTTGCGAAAGCAGTCAGGATCAGTTGCTGCTTTCCTGGAATCGAGAGTGCATGTTTTCGGATATGCGCAGAGACATCCATCTGTAGGTCATTTAATCCCAATCATGTTAGAAATAATGTGCGAAACGTTACCTCCACGGCACCTCCCCCAGCAACCACTTCACCATTCCGAATGGCCCGTTTGACTACCATGATGGCATCGTGTAGACTACGTTCAACCTCTTCAATGAACTGTTCCGCGCCACCACGAAGGATTAGAGTGCATGTCTTCGCCTTGGGGCACTCTTCGAAGATGTTGTATCGTTCACCGCCAATCTGCCGTTCCTCGAACGAACCACAGGTACCAAGATGATCCTGGGTTATGTCTGAACAGGTCGATTGAATGGATCCACCAACAGCTTGACAGACTCTGCGAAGATCACCGGCAGGAACGCGGCCAGCACAGAAAATGTCTCTGTCTGCGAACCACTGCGTCGCTAGATCGCCAATCGGCAACTTGCTCAGCACGACTTTCGCACCGGTCTTCTCGATGGCCTCAAGCTTCCGGTAAATGATTTCCCATTCGGCGTCGACTATTGCCTGGTAGTCCGAAACTGCTTCCACACGAACTTCGGCGTTATCTTTCTCGGCCTTGAGCTCAAGTTCAACGTTTAAACTAAGGATGAGGGGATTTTCGAAGAATTTTGGTTGCTGCTCTGCGCCCGCGTATGTGAAGGTTTTCTTGAAAGCAACCCCTTGAATCAACAGTGAATCCTGCATGCCACCACCAGGGATCTTCTTGACACCGATAAGCGATTCATCCAAATCATCTTGATCCAGACACTGGACAGCATCGACGACCATGTTTGAAAAGAAGGGTTTCTCAGAATGGATGAGTTTTGATGACATTGAAGTTGACGCGCACTTGAGGAGGAGAGAGCGGAAATATCTGGTAAAAAGGTTGGTCAATTGATTGGTTAAGAGGCTTCAGGCTTACTCTGGATCGCTCTTGTCAACGCTGATTTGGATTGATTTCACGCGTTCAGTGGCCTGTAAAGATGTAAAACGCGACCAAAACGCGATAAATGTGATATCTACCAATTGTGATGCTTTGCGGAACCCTTTCATGATAATGTGGGGGCTCACACCCTCTTCGATGTATCCACGGACTTCTTTAAGAAGTTGGGCAGCGAGGAGGACAACACTAGTGGTTCCATCGCCGACCTCCGCGTCTTGAGCACGCGCGATATCAACCAAGGTTCTGGCAGCTGGATGGACGATGTCGAGAAGCTTGAGGATGGTTGCACCATCGTTCGTGATCTGAGCTTCTCCGCGCTCATTCACAATCAATTTGTCCATCCCGCGAGGTCCGAGGGTGCTGGAGAGTGTCTGGGCAATTGCAAGACAGGCCGAGATATTGGAGAGTAATTGAGGATTGCCCTGCGATGTGTCGGTGCCCTCCCGGAGGAGGACCACCGTTGGTTGCTGAGAAAAACAGAATCAGCGATCGTCACGAGCAAACTATAGTGTCTGTACCATTGGAAGACCCCGCTGCATTTTGGAGAGTGTGCGATGTGGCTACGATCGTGTTCTATCAACCTTTTTATTGATATTTGTTTGTTCAAGATCGCGTACGAGGTAGGTATCATATTTCGGTCTAAATACTGCCGTTGGACTGGGCCATAACATCATGGACAGTGAAAGTAACTGTCGATGAGAAAACTATAGTTAAGTGTGTAGGCCATGGTCCCGCATCCGTTTCCGTGTTTTCAATGTGGATCTCCGAGCACCTTCGCGTTCTCGTCGCTCTTTTTCCCTCTCGTCGACGAAAGCATTGCCGACATCGATAAACATGATGGCAGGTCGACCCGGCGCGCGTTCAATGAGAGTTGTTTTGCCTTTGAGTTTCGTACGCGCCAAGGCACCACCGTGTTGGGCCGCGAGAACATTGGGCATGACCGGCTCCTGGAGCAATTGTCAGCAACTACAGGGTAAACTGCACTCGAGACAACGAACCTCGCCTTCAGCAACACTCTCCCAAAAGAGTCTCTGGTAACGCTGTCTTGCCCTGTTGTTACCTTCAACCTCATCTTGCAAATCCGCCTCTTCAACGTCATATCGACCGTTTTCAAGGAGGTCATTAGCATCTTGTTCCGTGTGCTTCGCTGCTTCTGTTACACCAAGCAGACGCTCCATCCCCTTCGTGAATCCGGTTTGGAGGGGTTTGCTCTGTTGAAACCAGATTGCATCAGTATGGGTGTTCGCAAATCGAATAATTAGTCGAACGAGGTCAGATGGGGTTGAAAGGTTTTAATCACATCTTGTGACGATGTAAGACGTCGCAAGCTCTTAGGTTTCGCGAATGATGTATGTTTATCATCGTATCCGTGCCAAATGGAGAACGTTTTGAGAACGATGCTCACCTGCTAATGAACCACAAAACAAAGTAAATCAATCATGGCGAAACGTAAGCTTAGGTGAAACAAAAGGTACCTTTTTCCATGCTTCTTCCATGCCTTTTAATCTGAGGATCGCATCGACGCGTTTGATGCTTATGTTATGTCTGGCTGCAAGAGCGCGGACAGAATTTAGCTTGGGATCGGTCATGTAAGCTCGGTATAACCGAGTCCGAAGATCGTCTGAGAGAGGTGTTGGAGGTTTAAATGAAGGGTTCAGAGGAAACGGCTTGGAAAGCAATGAACCAATGTCCACCAATACATCCAGGATTGTTCTCACCACATCACGACCAAGCCAATTACGAGGAGAGGGTTCACGGAAGGAAGGAGCGACGTTTTTACAAAAGTGACCATAAGGGTTCTTGTGAGAACGGATTGCAGACTCGTTCACCTTTGCTTCGCCCGCGAGAAGCCAACGATTGAGTTCCTCGTCTTCCTTGCTCTCGTCTGCATCAGATTTATTCTCTTCGACCTCGTCCTCGGTTTCCGTCGGTCGACGGCTAACTGCTGTCAAGTTGGCACGCTCTCCGGTCGGTCGTTGCGGCAGTCTACGGAAAAAAGACGTTGCTGACGAAGAGAAGGTCAACCGCGCATCGTGCACACGCGTCGAGACAAGTGACCTGTACAAGCAAGGAATCATTTAGGTCGAGACGACGTCGCAAAATTCAAGTCGTTTCGGTGAGATGTCACGTGATGTTCAGGGCCGGACCTCTCAGTACTAGAGTAGACATACCGAGAAAATCATACCATCGCCTTTTTGCAACGCGTCATGTCGACAGACACCACCGAAATCCGTTCCGAACTCACGAAACTCGACAGATCACTCGACGAGCTCGAATCTCAACTCGAGCCGCTGTTTGCCCAATCGCTCCCTGAAACGCTGCTCGCCCTCGACACCATCCAACAGGCGAAACTGCAAGTCATCATACCCTATGTCGTGTACGACCTCGTCTTTGGTGAGTGAGCGCGTGGCGTGATCACACCTGACACTCGCCTCTGGGCGCTGACGTCTTTCTGCTCGCTCGCAGTGTATCTGAAAAGTCGCGGTATAGATCCAAGGACACACCGTATTGTTACCGAACTCGTGCGTGACCTCTCCGACGCCTGGCTCGTTCAGATCAGCAAACACCCCTCCAGGAACGCGTCCGTCAGTACTTTGACAAGATCAAGCATGCGGAAGACTCCGATCAAAAAAGTATGATCCCAACCCTTTCTATATCTGACATCAACGCTGACGATGCACCATAGGAAGGCTCGGAATAGACAAGGCAGCCGCGGGCCGATTCATCAAACACGCCATTGCTCAGGCTAAGAATGCGCAACTGCTCGACGAACCGTCGGACGCTGTGGCCGCGGCGAGCTCTAGTTCCAATCACGAGCGTGTCCCAGTCAAGGTCACTAGCAAAATGGTGGCGCGCGCAGATTATGAGAAGGAAATCAAGGGATTGGGGAGTGAGGAAGAAGAGGATCTCGAAGTATTTGATGAAGAGCCGGCTGCCGAAGACGAAGAGGCGATGGATACGGCAGATGCTTCGCCTGAAGACACGAGATCCACGGGAGTAGATAAAGGTAAGGGACGGGCGTCAGAAGAAGAGCAGTCCAAGGGCGAGGAAGCACCTTTATCAAGGCGTAAAAGACCCCGTGTGGACCCCTTTTCTGGTGAGGCTCCGTACGTCTGGTCATGTATCAATCGAGTTCTGACGATGTACCGCAGGGTACGAAAATCTGTCAGTCTCTGAGTCGACATCCCAGACCACAGACCAGAGCAAGAAGGCAGAGCTTTCCACGCTCGTGCAACCATTATCAACCGATAGCTCTTCACGAGGGGCGTCCGTCTCAACATCGGAGGATCGAAAGGCGAAAAAAGCTGCAAAAAAGGCAAAACGTAAAGCAGGAAAGCCATGAAACTCTCGTAGGACACTTTGTTCTTCCCCGCGACACGTTTAGACATTGATCTCCACGAGAAATACAGACGTAGATCATCCTAGCCTATTGGTTCGCACTGCGTAAGTTTGGAACAATGAGCAGACACTAAGAGTAAGAGGAAGAATACTAAAGCATACAGTTCAACATAAAGATACACGATATGAACATCATCACATTATTACACACCCTTCGCGATCACTGTCCTCCCCAGGTGTATTATTCCCAGAAGATGTCCTACTGCTTGGCACCCACCACCTCATCCTCGCGGACAGCTTCCCGTCCTCGGGCTCGCTCGCCTCTTCTGACGCACCCTGCGCTTTTCTATTCGCCTTCTTCCTGCGTTCCCTGACGTGCCGTACTGCGTCCACGGTCTGCCAGCTGTAAAATGACTTGATAACTACCCTCTTCTCGTCACACTCGTCTTGTCCGACTTTGAGATCCTCGCCATCCCTCCCGTCCAAATACCCGAGTTTCCTCGCCTCCCACGAGCGCCATCCCTTGCGGGGGCGCGTGTTCACCACCACGTCCTTGATAGAGCGTTCCCCAACCGAGCGACAATCCACGACGACCAGCCCTGCGTCGTTGATGCCTCGTTCGCAGACCTGTCGAACAAAGTCTTTGAGTACCGTCCCGGATATAAATGTGCCGTCAGCCTCCAGAACCCGCAGTCTCGGACAACCGCGAATGAGCGTTCTGAATGCATCGTTGGTCAAATTGGTCGCGCATGACAGTATCAGATGTTCCAGGGCATGACCGGGTTGGGGTGGTTCTGTCGTCTTGGACGAAGTCGAACCTTCTGTTTCTACGGCAAGCTCCGGAGTGAGCACCTCGAGGACTGCATCCGTGATGTCGGAAGCGTCTTCCAGATCGAGTTTCCGGATGTACGGCGTGGTACCAAGAAGGTGTACAAGGCCGTCATCCTTGAGCGTTTGCCCGATTCCCGCGAGTTCGAGAAACTCCAGACGAGGAACCGAATGAGCGAGGTTCGAGCAAGCGGTGTCTGTGAGCATGATACAGTTGGAGAGCGAGATATGTCTGAGGGCGGTCACGCGCCGTATGTATCGACGCAAATCTCTTGGGTCCCTTCCTGCTTCCCGAGATGTCAACGAAATGGTCTCTCCTAAATCTTTCCCGTCCTCCGCGCAGGACACAAACGCCTCCAAGGCGGAATTGTGCAGGCTACGACAGTAGCTCAGATCAAGGACTTCAAGATAAGGTGCAGCTTTCCCCAACGTCGCCAGTGTGTCGTCGTCGATCATGGAGAGCCCACATAACCTGAGCTCTTTCAGCGCGAGGCGAGCGCCTCGTGCCATCACGGCTGCTCCGAATGCGCAAACGCCATCTCCATCAATGTTCGCGCACCGGCTCATATTCAGTGACGTAAGGTGAGAGCAAAGCGCAAGCACGTCAAAGGTGGCGTTCGTGACGGCTTGTAGTCCCTTCACATTCAAGCTACGCAGGAACGGCGACCGGATGAGAAGACTATGAAGCGACTGCGTCGTCAGTGCAGTACAGCCTTGCAAAGTGATCGCGGTTAGCTGCGTATAGGTGAAGTTCACGATAGGTGCGGAGCGCACGCAAAGGCCACCAGCCATATCGATCAACGCAGCGGGTGAAAGGTAAGTGTGTCCCGATAAGTCGAGGTTCTTTATGAATGGACCTGAGAGTTCGACGAGAGAAGCAAGGAAGCTGGAAGACGTGGCAGGGAACGCGCGCAGATCAACGTTCTGCCAGAGCTGGCCGTCAAAGACCAATGTGCGCCATAACTTTGACACCTGACCTCATGATTGATTCACTGGATCGATAGGACAGGAATCAACTATACCCACCCCGCTCAGCTTGACAAGTTCTCGCATTGCACGGTTTCGTCCAACCCAGCGATTTTTCGACGAACACGCTGCCAGGACAGACCACTTCCCGTTACTCTTCAGTTGTTCGTGATCCGCTTCATGGAGCGAGATCAAAGCAGAGAGCACGCGAAGCCGAAGTTCCCTTGGTAGCATCTCGTCAAATAAATCTCTGGCATGAAGCGGCAGAGGTGTGATGTTATCTTGGAAGTCCATTTGGGGAGCGACATCAAATGCGGACTTGGGGAACGGGGATGAGTAGGAACGACCTTTTCCCCTTGAACCCACGACCCCGTCTGAACGACAATTGTCGGGAGACCAGACGGCGGCCACCTCTGGCGCGGCTACTGCAACATCCATTTCCACTTCGGCCCGGGGCGAAGACGCTCGCGTGATGTCCTTGGCTTGCCACGGGAAGAGGCAGTTTCCCGCTTGAATCGGTACCAAGTCATCCCCCAGAGGGTCAGCAAGGTCGTTTGCTGATCCTGCCACTGAGGGCCCTACGGCATCCGCCTTGTTTCTAGAAAGCAACCTGCGTGCGAGGTTGACCGGGGCCTTGGAAGACGCTGCGAGTTTAATTCTAATTTTGGACATGGATGGCGTAGTGGAATGGACGGAAAGGTTGGATAGAGACCGCGTTCGGGAAGGAACTTTGGTGAGAGTAGCAGGCTCGTCTACCTGCACGACGGTGCTCTCTATCGAACTAGAGGGCGAATGACTCGAGGAGGCTGTGCGGAGAGACGCACAAGTCGACCGATATGAGGAAGGGCCTGGCGCGGATGACCAGCCGTCGATGCTGTAGCCCAAGCCAGAAGGCGAGAGCGACAGAGGAGGCAACGTGGAAGGGAGCTCCTTTGCTTTGCCTTTGTCGGTCAATGAGGCAGGGGCGCCATCCGGACAGGCGGCATCAAATGGAACAGAAGGGCCGGGTAGATTAGATAGTGCATGCTCGTCCTGGGGTGGAGAGTCGCACATGGGGTGAAGGGATTCGATCAAGAATGAATGAAATGGAGAGACTGGCTTGAAGCCGGTTGGATCGGAAGTGCGGATCGGTATGGGGTTGATACCACCCGAGTCGGGGCGTGGAGCTGGATCTGGATCCGGATGCTCCGAGAGGGTGTGGTGAGGCATGGATGGATGGGCTGAGGGTGTGTAGACAGGCGAGGGTGAGGAAGGGGATGGAATAGAGGGCTTTAATGGGAGCTGATCATTATTATCATCATCGGGCGAGTTATCAACGCTGGCATCTTGGGGATGCTTCATGGGGTAAAGTGAACAGAAAGAGAAGCGAGATAAGACGCACGCTGGCTGAGAATACAAGATATCGATGGACTCAGAGGGTCGCTTGAACAAGCTGGAAAGAGACGACTCTGTCGACTTGAAGCACTCAGGGGTTACGACTTGCACCTTATCAAACATCGTCATGCCAACTTCTGAACTTGCTCAGCTATCACCTGAAGACTCATTTTCTGTTCTGACATGACAGCTAATGACAATAAACAGCGTCGATCACTGACTAGCACGTGAATAAAAAATTAGCAGACAGAAACAAGCTAGCCCCGCCTGAGCATGCGTCGCCAACACACAACAGACAGCAAAAAGCTCAATACAGCAAAATCAAAACTTTTACTAATAAGAATATCGGACCAACAGATAGCATGCGCAAGTTGCCGAACACGGTACAAGGTGAAGACGTGCAAGTTCGACGACAGTGGTGATGAAGGGAATGGACCCAAGCAGATGGGGTTGGGCGATCAAGCGGCAGCCGCTCTGGGATTCTCCTTTGCCTTCTTCCAGTTGGAAGTAGCAAGCTTGAACCTACATAACGATCCATCAGAGTAAGACACGTTCTGGATCAAACTCGCTCACCTCTCTTGATGAGGCATGTCAGGGTCAGACTCCTTCAGTCGTGCCATTTCGGATTGCATGAATTTATTAAAGGCACTGAGCTTCTTTCGTCCTCCACCCCCGGCCGACGACTCTGTGGACGGGTTGCGTTACTACCAACAGAATGGTGATGAGCGCAAAACAGACGAACTCGTTTTCTTTGGCGGCTTCTCCGCTGCTGGCTTTCCTTCTGTTGCACGCGGAGGCATCACTGCGTTCAAGTGCGAGGGTAACTACCGGATTTTGTAGACTCGGGAAAAGTTGAACCCTAAAGCGCACAGACCACTAACAGGGGCGGTGCCGGGACACGACGGGCACAGAGCAAACACCACCAACAAATTAAGAAGCGAACAGAAGGACCAGTGGCTGAATGCACGTACCTTTCTGTCTTGAAAAGCTGAAAGAGGATGGGGAACCGAAGCAAGTGTGGCTGTCTGTGGAAGGGGTGGAAAGGTTCATGTTGGCTTGGGTTGACCAAACCTTATACCCGCACTCGAGTTCAAGTTTGGCGGACTCTCTCGAGGACCCGCTCAGAAGGACCCCAGACACACCTTGTAAAACCACGTAAAGCTTGCCACCATCAACCTCGACGCATTGCAACCAGACTTTGCGTCCGTTTTTGCCAAGAGGCAGTTCAATGAGAATGAGGCAACGTGGGCAGCTCGCGACTGCGGGCTGTTCGCCTGGGATTGGTGATCACAAGTAATCGCATACGTCTTCATATGGCCAGCTCAGAGTCTGCCTACTGCCGCATTGAAGGCAGGGAAAAAGAGAACTTCGGCCGCCCAAGATCCCCCATGGATGTATTCGGACCCGCTCGAATTGACCCATCGTACTGGTAGAGTAGTGCCCAGGGTCCGCTCCTCAGAAGTCCGTCAAACGAACCCGTCGATCATCCGGTCCGCACACTCGTTTTCAGATGTAAAATCGAGTAGCTTGCTCCTTCTCGTTTCCATGATGGACAAGACCCCATCGAGTCTGTTCTGTTGGCGGATGATATATTGTATTGCATGGGCATCCTGTAGATTAGACAGCACTGGAGCGAACAAGATGAATCAAAATATTACACCGCGATTCCAACATCTCAGGTAATAGGACACGGCACGCCATAACGTGGCCCTATACGAGGC
>JBBPQZ010000324.1:0-17964 GCA_038092795.1 Boletus rubissimus
TGGGCCTAATGCGGGTTGTATGCTCGTCGTCAACCAAGTCCTGCCGCCGAGTAATGACGAGTAATCGCAGCCCGTCCTTGGAAACGAGGGAATGTCCTACGGATGTTGACTGCTTGCCTGGCCCCCGCAACGAGGTCACGTAGGATCTGAGGAAGAATAAGCGCCAAAGATAAGACGTACCTGGGTAAATAGACTATATTGAGAATAAGTCAACGATAACGCTGCACACTACGAGTAAACCAAAACCTTCTCCCTTGACACTTTCAAACTGAAGATGTCGTCGACAAAGAAGGGTGTGTAGCAGTCCTCGGGAGCGATTTTACAATGCTGACAATTCAGTACTAAGGCCATACGATAGCGGTTGAGACTGGTCGTCCTGATGAGGTGTGGGCGGTCGCGTTCCACCCAGATGGAATGCATTTTGTGGGCGGGCACAGGGATGGGATCCGACGATGGCGACTTACAGACGGCCGAGAGGTGGGGAAGCAAACAGGAATGAACCTGTGGGCCGTTTCCGTGTCGAGGGATGGCAAGCGGGTAGTGTGTGGGACTATGCGAGGTGCAAGCGTGTGGGACGGAGAAATGCGCGAAAAGGTCATCGAGGTGGAAGGCAGAAAGGGAGTGTATGCGGTTGACGTCTCCCCCGATTTGACCAGGTTCGCTACCGGGACTGGACGAGGTGACAACAAGGCGAGCATTTGGAACATCACGAGCGGGGAGAGACTCGTTGGCCCGCTCGAACATGACAACGATGTCACTGGAATCAGGTTCTGCCCGGTCGACGACCGCATCATGGCCACTGCCGTCTTTCATGGCTCAATCCACATCTTCGACAGTCACAATGGGGACGAGCTGAGGAACATCAAGACTAGTACATTCGGGATGTTCCCTATCACTCCATTTACATGGTCAAACGATGGGCGGCAAATTTTTACCGCATCTAGGGGCGGGAGCGTCCTGTCTTTTGACGTGTCCACAGGGATCCAGCTTGCTGAATCGGAGATTCTCAATGACGACAAAGTCCATTCGATTGTTCGGGCCACCAATGGGAAATTTATTGCTGTCATCGCAGATCGTTCTGTGTCGTTCCTGGATACCTCGACACTCGCACGGGTTGGCCCTGTGATCGAGGACAATGAACGTCCATATTCGATTGCTCTTTCCTCAGATAACAGCTCTCTCGCGACTGGACGACGTGACGGAAAAATTGTCATTCGTAATCTCAGTACTGTCCTTCCCAACTCATACGGACCTTTCCATGTAGGTATTTTTGACTTGAATCATGGTCTTGGCATGTCTAATAAGCCCCATGCTGTCACTCACATTGACACACAGGAGCAACAATACGAGCAGCCTTCTGCCTCGGATGGTCATGACAACAGACCACCTGACTCCACTCCGGTAGGTGTTTGCTATTCCGACACCAAAACGAGTTGGCTGACTTCATTATGTACGTACACCAGCAGGATCCTGGCAATTCCATTTCACTCGAGGATGAGAGCCGCGGCGAAGACGGCAATCGCGATCTCCTCGAGGTACCTCTTTGTTTGTTTCCCTCTCGAGCTAATTTCTCACGATAGCATAGGTCGAAGTGCCGTCGAGCACACCTGCTCCTCAGTTCGATTACGACGAGGTTGGCGATCATTACATTCTCCTCTTCCCTCTATGTTGATCCTGCTGTAGCCACCGTCCCCGGCATCGTCCGCACTTCCCAACGAGGACGAGGCGCCGCTTGGCACATCCCACGCAGTACCACAGTCCTCGGATGCATCACCCATGGTCTCTCCTCCAGAAGCAGGTCCAGAGGAAAATCTTGATACTCCCAGGTCATCTCGTGGCATTTTGATGCTCAAAAGGTGGCTACCAAGGACGACAAGGAAGAGTGGCAATGCCCCGGCTGTGCATGAGCATGATCGACTTTCCAGATACTCGCGTCGGCCTGCTGATCATCAGTCTCCTTCCCAGTCACCAGCGAGAGCAGAAGCCACAAATGAGGGACCTTCGTGGATTGCTGCGGGTAAACGCAAGCGAGTGAGTGCCCTCCCCTGATAGACGATCGGATGCGGTGTCTAACGTATTATCCTAGCGAGCGGTTGCAAAAGCCATTGGCATCGTAAGACCAGAGGTTCGCTGTGCGTCGGACTTGCATGCAGGGACTCATCACACGTTACAGCGTAAATCACCCCGCAAGGCTGCTGACCCCAGTCGTTCAAACAAAGGAGCTTCTCGTAGTGGACAAAGTCCTGCAGATCCAATGGAAGCAGGCCCAGTGTGTCCTTTCTTCTGGTTATTATGCACCACGTCATAATAGCTTTATTTCCTGTTAGGCGCAACAAGTGGATGATAAATCTGTCATAGAACCACAGGTTTGTTGTTCCTTGGATTTGTATGCAGGAACTGATCACAAGTTACAGCATAAATCGCTTGCCAAGGATGCTGCCTCAGGCAATCCGAACAACAATGCATCTCGTAGCGGACAAGGTTCTGCATCTCCAAAGGAAGCAGGTCCCGTGCGTCTTCTTCACGTTCTCGCGTACCATGTCATGATAGCTCACGTCCTATTAGGCACAACAAGCAAGCGATGTATCTCGTCCCCCCGCCGAAAGGATCTATATAACGGTGCGTGTAAATTTCTTATGCTCATGTTGTGAGACTCACATTGAATCATATCAGCGAGAACCAGACAAGGCAACCCTTTCGATCGCATTTCCTCCATGGATGTGCTGTGGCTCAGGTACCGGTGATGGGACACATGGATCGAGGTGATTCGATGCAATACACGTTAATACTATACTGAGTCGCGAGTATATGGACGAGTTCCGATCGTGTCGCCTCACTGCACCACTAACAGTACAAGTCTCGATAACTCTCAAAACGTGTTGTACCCATAAATACAAGTACGATACCCCACCCGCATTTGCACCTGTCTGCCAAGGGGCAGTGCCCCAGAGGACAATAAACGAGGTTGCCAAAAAAAAAAAAAAAAGTCTCGATAAGCCCTTCGATGATTGAGCTCGTCAGGATATTCACTTCACAGTCACTGAGCAAGTCTATACGCCCGCAAACGCCGGGATTGCAGGACAGAGTCTGGTTGATTTGAGCTGTTGCAAACCTTTGAAAGCATAAGAGTGTACGTTAGCATGCTGCGTTCCTCCTACCTCAATGTTGTTACGGATCCGCATACTAAGTGGGAGCGCTCAAGACCTGAAGTGACTGTTCTACATCAGGGACTCTCTAGTAGTTGCCAATAGAGCACATTGATTCAGCTGCTTGTTCGAGATACCAATATTATCCGCGTCAATGAGTTCCTCGTCACCCCTCTGGTAACAATACCCATGACGAGGAAGCATACCCGATGCAAACCCATCCTCGCACACCCTCGCTTCACTCCAACTCCATACCTCCCCTCCATTTCCACCAATCATACCTCCAATCTCCTCACCACATCCTGGGACCATACCAACTGCTTCTGGGATACCACCATCCCCGCCCAAGACCAAGTCGTATCCACATCCGATCTGACCTCCTTTCTCGACGGCGAAAAAAAAAGGCCCAAGATCGCTAGTGAGGCTAACCACGGGCGAGAGGAACGCAAAGCCCCTACGACCGTATTCTTTGCCTCGTTCGTGAATACAGCCGGAATGCTCATGCACCCGGCCACACCATCCTGTCTCGTCTATCCTAGTACCGCACCGACCTTTTCCCTAAACCCCAACCCTGAGCGCACGTCAAGTCCTGACAGGTACATACGACGGGATGACCCGTCTCTGGGACCTCCGAGGCCTCAAGAGCACCACCGCAAGCATCGGAGTATGGGACGGTTCCCCAAAAGGACTGTGAGCGTCAATTGGGTGAGCGAGGTCCTGAGGGTGGTGTCGAGATCTATGACGGGTCAGTCAGGGGAATATTGACCAAGTGAAACATGGAGGTCGCGCACCAGATTCGATATCCAGGAGGCGTAGAGGATGTAGAGGGTGCGATCCAAATATCGACGTGTGCGTTAATTGAAAAAGGGGGAAGGGAGAGCAAGTAAATTAGATCGCTGTAGCGTCGCATGAAGGCAAAGTTAGTGATGGATATAAAATATCGATAATCTGAACGGGCATTCACGCATGCCTCCACCACGTACATATGACACCCCACAACCAACTTGCATAACCCTATGATCTCAGGTCGTTCAGATCGGCCTCTACAATGACATGCGCCCAGGGTCTGTGACCTGACTCGATGCCCGCTGATGGTCGATATGCATGCCCAACTCCTCCCGCGCGCGTGAACCCTGATCCACATGCTCGCCTTGATTCCTCGATGGACGAGGGAGTATACTGCAGTCAACGCTCCGATTTTGAGGCGTCGTAGTTTGTGGAGATATTGCGACACTTTTTTCTCCAAAATGTTGATTAAAAATTAGCCAGAGTCGAAGTGAGCACGAGGCCACCTCGGTGGTGCGCGCAAGAGGACGTGCATCAGTGATTGCAAGAAGTATTCATGTCTGGCCAACCCGTTAGTGTTTGATCGGCACGAGGGGTAGAACCGTACTGGTTATACGTTGCATAAATGTCTGCCGACTGGAGCCTGCCTTGGGCGTTGGCGTAGAAGGTGTCGAGGCAATTGCGAGAATTCGTGAACCAGATTGTTGATCTTGCCTGTGCATAAGAATACCGGAATACGGCGCTTCCACATTGCCTGGGAGGGAAAAATATGAGAGTGTGACGTGCACGCGATGATACTGGCCCGCATACCGCATTGGTAGAATCCGCTCTCAGCAACTCAGTACAGTATTTGAGCCCTGGCATTTCTGTGGCTTGCATGTGGATGCTTGTGATACAGTCTACGCGCGATAAACATGTCTTCGGGGTCCGGAGACTTTGCTGGCGTCAACGAGGCGTATGTGAGAACGTAACCATTTGAACCTGGAGAGACACGTACGTACGTCTGCGATGCCCTACCTGTGCAACATCTATAGCAGCAAGCACGAGCCGACGCAGAAACGCTCATACATATGGATAGGAATGTGACGTAGCTCGAGTTAGGGTGGTGCATACATTCATTTCCATCTTGTGAAAATTAATCTGGAGTACGAGTGTTCTCTGTTCGGGAGCACCCTGGCTGGAATGCACACGTGTTTTCAGCACAGTATGTCGTGAGCAGGTCTAGTGCAGATTGTACGCTCGTCGCGAACCGAGTCCTGCAGCTGAGATGTGACGAGCAATGGCGGACCTTCAAGTTGCTTGGGTGTCGCAATGAGTCCCCGCTAGGAACCGAGTAAGAATGAGCGCCAAGGACACGAGGCCCAACTGCGACCCATATTGAGCATAGGGAGACGTGTTTGCGAGCCAACTTTGCGCACCACGAGCAACCTGAAATACCTCCTTTTTTTCACTCTTTGAAGCCGACAACTGTGTACCATTAGTGAGGATGTCGCCGACAAACACCAGTGCGTAGCAGTTCTGAGGAGTGATTGTGCAATGTTGACAATTCAGTAAGACCCAACAGTAACACTTGACACCGGTCGCTCTGATGGGGCGTGGGCAGTCGCATTCCACCCTCATGGAATGCATCTTTTTGGAGGGAATAGCAGTGGTATTCAACGATGGCGACTTGAAGACGGTGAAGAGGCTGGAAAGCAAACAGGGATGGAATTGCGCGCCATTACTGTGTCGAGGGATGGCAAGTGGGTAGTGTGTGGGACGACGAAGGGGGCAATCGTATGGGACGGAGAGATCCGAGAAAAGGCGATCGAAGTGGATGGCAGAAATGAGGTGTATGCGGTCGATGTCTCCCCTGATTCGACCAAGTTCGCCACCGGGACCGCATACGATGACAGCAAGGCGAGCATCTGGAATATCATAACAGGGAAGAGACTTCTTGGCCCGCTCCAACATGGCAATTATATTACTGGGATCAGGTTCTCCCCGAGTGGCGACCGCATCGCAACCGCCGTCGTTGGTGGCCCGATCCGTGTCTTTGGCAGTCACAACGGGAATGAACTCATTACCATCAAGACGGAGACAACCTCGATATGGCCGAACACTTCGTTTGCGTGGTCAAACGACGGTCAGCAAATTTTTGCCGCATTGAAGGGCAAGCCTGGTATCAAGTCCTTCAATGTGTCCGTTGGGTCCCAGATCGCCGAAGCGCGGATTCCGAATGACGACAGAGTGCACTCTATCGCTCTAGCCACCAACGGCAAATTCATCGCTGCCGTCGCAGACTCCCGTTCCGTCTCGTTCCTGGAGACCTCGACACTCACACAGATTGGCCCTGTGATCGAGGACAGCGAAAGTCCATACTCGATCGCTCTTTCCTCAGATAACAGCTATCTTGCGACTGGACGACGTCTAGGGACAATCACCATACATAACCTCAGCGGTATTCTCCCAGACCTTTATGGTCCCTTTCATGTAAGCTTTTGTTCTCCATTCGCAATGTTGGCATGTCGGATGAGCCGTCTCCCACCCTGATACACTACGTTATTAGGTATCTACTCGCGAGGAGCGACAAGACGAGCAGCCTTTGGCCTCGGGTGGCGATGACGACAAACCACCCGACTCCACTCCCGTAGGATTTCGCCACTCCGTCACAAAAAACGAGTTGCGCTGACTCCATTGTGTACGCACACCAGCAGGACCCTGGGAATTCCACTCCACTCGAGGGCGAGAGCCGCAGCGAAGAAGGCGATGACGGTGATCTCCTCGAGGTATCTCTTCGTTCGTTACCCCCTCGAACTGAGTTCTCACAGTGGCATAGGTCGAGGTGCCGTCGAGCACACCCGGTCCTCAATTCGATTACGACGAGGTTGGTGATCATTACATTCTCCTCCTTCCGCGTTTACACTGCCGCAGCCACCGTCCCCGGTATCCTCCGCCCATCCCCGCGAGGTCGAGGCACCGCCGCGTAGCGCGTCCCATGCCGTGCCACACTCGTCAGATGCACCACCCATGGCTTCCCCTCCAGAAGCACGTCCAGCAGAAAATCGTGATACTCCCAAGTTATCTCACGGTATTTCGATACTCAAAAGGTGGCTACCAACAAAGATGAGGAAAAATGGCAAGGACCCGGCTGTGCATGAGCCCCAATTGGTTTCCAGACACTCGCGCCGGCCTGCCGATCCCCAATCTCGTTCCCAGTCACCAACAAGAGTCGAGGTCACAAACGAGGGTCCCTCGAGGATCGCTGCAGCTCAGCGTGTGCGAGTGAGTGCTCTTTCTGGGCAGACGGTCGGATACTGCACGTCTAATATACCATCTTAGCGAGCGGTCGCGAAACCCGTTGTAAAACGACAGGTTTGTTCTTCCTCGGGTTTGTTCTCAGTCACTCATCACACGTCACAGCGTAAATCGCCTGCCAAGCCTGCTGTTCCCAAGCATCCGAACAAGGACACCCCGCGCGGCGAGCAAGGTGCCGCAAATCCAAAGGAAGTGGGCTCCGTGTGTCTTTTCTCTTGCGATGGTAGACCTCGTCACGACAGCTCATTTCCTATTAGGCACAACAGGTGAACGGGGCAACTCAGCCCTCCGCCGGGAGGGTGCATTTGACGGTGCGCGTACTTTCCTTAACCTTATATTCTTACACTCACGGTATCCCAGCATCAGCAAGAGTCGGGCAGGGCTATCCTTTCGATCGCGTTTCCCGCGTGGATGTGTTTTCGCTCAGGTACACATGATGGGACACATTGATCCAGGTGATTTAATGCTGTGCTAGATACCCTGCTGAATCGTGAATATGTGGACGAGTTTGTGTCGCCTCGCAGCACTGTATGTTAGTATTACTCGCAAGTCCTGATAGGCCCATTTATGATGGAGTCTGATGAATATTCACTCAATGGACTCTAAGATGGTCCGGGTCGGGTATGTATTAGGATGTCGCGTTCTTCCTACGCGCGACACGATCGCCCCTACAACACATATGAATAGAGACTCGTTAGTAGATGATCGAGTACACTGATGTGTTTCACTCGTTCTAGCTGTGACTTTTGACGCGCCGCGGGCCCATCTGCATCGATGAGCTTCTCACAGACTACAGTGTCCTTCTCCGGTGACGATCCCGATGACAGGGAGGCACATTCACATTCACAATCTATTCTATCCTCTCTGATCATCGCACGCGACAATTCGAAAACAGAACGCTTAGAAGACCTGAACTACTCAATCAACTACCATGCTGGAGTAATTGGAAAAAAAAAGGGGGGGAGGGGGAAGAGAGAGAGTAAGAAAATTAGAGCCCTGTGGCCTCGCGTGGAGATGGTTGGGGATAGTTGTAAGATATCGATAATCTAAACGAGGAGAGTCATGCATACCTCACCTACATATGACACCCCACAACTCGCGCAACGTTGTGTCATCGCGCCCTTCAGATCGACCTCTATGATCACATCCCCCCGGAGCATGTAGCCCGTTTCGATGCCTGGTAACGTCGGTATGCATTTCTAACTCCCGCAAGTCGGGTGCATGTACCTGGTGTAAATCTTGATCCACATGTCTACCCTGCTTATTCGAAGGAAGACGGAGCGTACTGGAGCAAATCCTCCAACTTTGAGGGGTCGCAATTCGTGGAGCTGTTGCAAGAATTTTTCTCCAAAAAATAGATGAAAATCAGTCAGAGTCGAATCGAGCACTCTGAACAGCCGTCACCGTGGGGAACGTCTTGATCGAGAGGGCGAGGTACCCGCCGTTGTGGGCCGTTTCTGCCGCCTGCAGGGCGTAGAATTTGTTCTGTGGTGCGCGTAAGAGGGCGTGCATCAGTAATTGGGAGCCATACGGGTTACACCTTGCGTAAATGTCCGCTGGCTGGAGCTAGCCCTGGACGTCGGTGTAGGTATCAAGGTACAGCGAGAATTCGTAAACCCGGGTGGTCGATCTTGCCTGATCGTCGGAATGTAAAAAGACGACACTTCCAGACTGCCTTGGAGGGAAATGTATGAGAATACGACATACACCCGATCACACTGTCCTGCATACCACGTTGGTAGGACTTGCCTCCGAAAAGCCCAGTACAGCACTTGAGAGGAATCTCTGTGGCTCCCATGTAGATGCCTATGATACAGTCTAGACACGGAGAACCGCGAACTTGTCGTTGGGCGTCGGAAGACTTTGTGTCTAAGCGCAACCATTCGAGCGCGGAGAGAAACGTATGTACGTCTGAGACGTCCACCTATCCAGCGTCTGTAGCAGTCGGGCGTGAGCTAATCCAGAAACGGCCATACATATAAATAGGAATGTGAAGTGGTTCGAGTTCGGATATCTTGTAGAAATTCAGCTGGAGCACGAACGCCTTGAAATGCACACGTATTTTGTGTGCTGTATTTCGCGACCCGCAGGTGGGTCTAATGCGGATAGTACGCTCGTCTTGAACCAAGCCCTGCGGTCGAGATGTCACGAGCAATCGCAGGCTGTCCTTGGCAACGAGGGAAGGATTCGCCGATATTGCGGCCGCTTGGTGGGCAGTGCATAAGCGACAAGGAGGCGCCTGCGACCCATATTGAGCATAAGGAAACGTGTTTATGGACAACGTCGCGCACCACGAGTAAACCGAACACCTTGACACACTTTGAAACCGACGATTGTCTATCACTGTTGAGGATGTCATCGACAAAGACTGGTGCGTAACAGTTCCGCGAAGTGATTGTGCAGCGCTGACAAGTTACTAAGACCCAACAATAGTACTTGACACTGGTCACTCTAGCTGGGTGCAAGGAGTCGTGTTCCACCCTAACGGAACGCATCTTTTGGGCGGGCATAGTGATGGGATCCGACGATGGCAACTTGCAGATGGTCAAGAGGTGGGGAAGCAAACGGGGATGAGCTTGAGGGCCATTTCTGTGTCAAGGGATGGCAAGTGGGTAGTGTGTGGGACTGATGAGGGGGCAAGTGTGTGGGATGAAGAGATCCAAAAAAAGGTCATCGAAGTGGAGGGCACAGACGGGGTGTGTGCGGTCGACATCTCCCCTGACTCGACCAGGTTTGCCACTGGGACTGGGGAAGTGAACATTTGGAGCATCACAACAGGAGAGAGACTCGTTGGCCCGCTCAAACACGACAAGAGTGTCACGGGAATCAGGTTCTCCCCAAATGATGGCGAACGCATTGCCACTACCTGGTATGGTGGTTCGATCCGCATCTTTGACAGTCACAATGGGGACGAGCTGATCAAAATCGAGACTGTCACACCCTCCTCACTGCCCATCACTCCGCTTGCATGGTCCAACGACGGTCAGCAAATTTTTGTAGCATCAGAGGACGAAAAAATCAGATCTTTCAACGTGTTCACGGGATCCCAGGTCGCCGAATCGCCAATTCTCAATGACGAGCAAATCCACTCGATCGCTATAGCAGCTAACGGTAAATTCATTGCTGCCGTCGCATACCGTTCCGTCTCGTTCCTGGATACATCGACACTCACACAGATTGGCCCTGCCATCAAAGACAGCAAAGGAATGTGGACGATTGCTCTCTCCCCAGATAGTCGCTATCTTGCGACTGGACGATGTGGCAGGACGATCACCATTCATAATCTCGACGGCATTCTCCCTGATTCCTTCCATGTAAGCATCTCGTCACTAAAAGAGTTATGCTAACTCCATCGTGTGCTTACAACAGCAAGACACCGGTAATTCCAGTCTGCTCGAGGATGAGAGTCGCAGCGAAGACGGCGGCCGTGATCTCCTCGAGGTATCTCTTCGTTTTTCCCCTTCGAATCGCGTTCTCACAATATCATAGGTCGAGGTGCCGTCGAGCACATCCGCTCCCCAGTTCGACTACGACGAGGTTAGTCATCATTACATTCACCTCTGCCCTCCGTGTTGATACTGCTGCAGCCACCGTCCCCGGTATCCTCCGCCCATCCCCACGAGGACGGGGCACCGGCGCTTGGCGCGTCCCACGCCGTACGACACTCGTCGGATGCACCACCCGCGGCCTCCCCTCCGGAAGCACGTCCAGAACAAAATACTGATGCTGCCGGGTCATCTAACGGTGTTTCGATACTCAAAAGGTGGCTACCAACGAGGCTAAGAAAGAGCGACAAAGCCCCAGTCCCTAAGCCCGATCGACTTTCCACACCCTCGCGTCCCCCTGCCGATCATCAATCTCATTCGCAGTTACCAGCGAGAGTGGAAGCCACAAACGAGGGACCCTCGTGGATGGCTGCAGGTCGACGTAAGCGAGTGAGTGCTCTTCCCTGATAGACGATCGGATTCGGTGTGTCTAACATATATTAGCGAGCAGTTGCAAAAGCCATCCCCATCGTAGAACCAGAGGTCTGTTATTCCTCAGATTTATATGCAGCGACTCATTAGAGGTTACAGCGTAAATTACCTCGCAAGGTTGCTCATCCCAGGCAGGCGAACAAAGATGATTCTCATAGCGGGCAAGGCTCTGCAGATCCAACGGAGACAGGCCGGGTGGGTCTTTATTGGGTTATTATGTGCCATGTCATGATGGCTCATTTCCTATTAGGGGCAACAAGCCAACGTTTCACCTCAATCCTCAGTTGGAGTCGTTCATTTGACGGTGCGCATAGTCACCTGAAGCTTGTGTCGTTACACTCACCGTCAATCAGCATCAGCGAGGGTCAGGCAAGGCTATCCTTTCGATCGCGTTTCCCGCGTGGATGTGTTGTCGCTCGGATACGGAAGATGGTTCACATTAATCTAGGTGATTCGATCCAATACATGTAGATGCCATGCTGAATCGTACGTATGTGGACAAGTTCGTGTCGCCTTGCACCACCACTGGTAGTACAAGTCTTGATAGTCCCATCCACGATTGAGCTCACTAGGATATTCACTCCACGCCACGGGGCAGATGTATACGTTGATTCGAGCTGTTGCAAACTTCCCGAAGCTTGACAAGACGAAGGTTTGCCACGTTAGGATGTCTCGCCTCAATGTTTCTTACGGATCCACGTACTTGCAAAGTACGAGCGTTCAAGACCCGAAGTGATTACCCTTCGTGGACAGGGACTCCCCTTTGTATGATCAGAATGACTGTCCTCTGATCTCGAAGTCTGGGTCTGGTTCGGGGAGACCAGGGACTCGCCGACGAGTACATTGATGCGGCCATCCACATCAATGAGCTCCTCACGTTGTCCCTCTCTGGTAACGATCCTGATGACGAGGACCCTCGTCGGACTCAGCTTTTGGCGCCATCCTACTGATATGAACCATCGGCAGCGTATTCGAGAAGAAAGCCTGGTCGTCCTCGATGTTACTACAGAGTAGTTGACGCGAGGATGTGCAAATAGACTCTATACGGATCATCGCGTTCTCAGCATGCCTCCCGTCGGTCGTCGCACGTCACGTGCTGTGAAACTCACTCGAGACGGCCTTGCAGAAGAGTCGGATACTCGCTATGCTTGGTGCTGCGCTTCTTGCACAATTTATCTGTTGCAATGTTTCTGACTTCAGTAGATTGGTGTCCATGATTGGAAGTGCCGTGCACCTCACTCCGAAGGCCCAGCTCGATCAGCTAGATCTCCTTGCAGGGTCCATTGCGACTCGTGCCCAGTGTATCAGCAGGCTCAGAGATCTCGAGCGAGCAATCTGGGGGCATAGGGAGGCCATGGAACTTCCTCTCGACGGCAATATTCACAGACCCGGCTGTTCGACCGACCTCGGCCCGTGGTTTCATCTCAACTCGTTACGCTCCAACATATTCGACGGTCACATTTAACTTGCATCTACTCCAACTATGGTTCTGCGACCTACTCGCGTTCTAGATACGTTTTCCAACACTAATTTGCCACACAGGCTCTTTCCGGTGGGATCATGGAAAATAAGACGACCGAGGTCGTCGAGGAACGTTGATGCGTCAACGCTGGATTCTGCTTTGCTGCCTGGTGAGTACCGTCTATGCTGATGTGGGGAAGGTCTGCGCTCAACGTTATCATTTAGTTCATCAGTTTTCGTCATCGCGATTGCTGGGCTGTCCAACGCGGCATCCTCGGGTACATTCGGAACTCCGTCACTTTGAAACGAACATGCCGAACAACATCGTATACGCCGCAATTCCTAGGTAGGTGGTTAGTCTCACGCAAGTCGCAGCGAGGCACCAGAGGGTTGTCAGCGTTACCCCCTGCAAAGATGATGAATTGATGATGCACTATGATAGTATGCATGTTTCATTGTTAGCTTTATGTGCATACCTTCTTGCTCATCTTCTTGGTAGGTCAGCGCTCTTTGCAACGGTGTCCGACCAAGGACCCAACTTACGCCGGTGAACGTGATGGATTGCGCGGATGTGGGAAGTCGACTCGGGGTGTACATGGATACGATCGTGCGTCTTTCATCCCTTCCTTTTTATAGGTGGATGTGGAAAACCGAGCTCACGCTGGTTTGATTTTTATTTATCTATTTATCTATGTCGTCTAGCTGGTCACCGGACGACCAATGCTCGATCTGGTGGTTAAACGTTACGCGGCCGCATGACGGACACGCCAGGATCCTCGCCTCCTCCACTGACCGGACTGTCTCCATCTTCGACCACCGTTCGCCCTCAATCGCGAGCACAGCTGGAATGGTCATGCACCAGGCAACACCACCCGTGTCGCATCGACCTTTTCCCTAAACGCCAACGCCAAGGAAATCCCGACCTCGAGTCCTGACAGGTGCCTATGACGGGATCGCCCGTCTCTGGGATCTTTGAAGCTTCAAGAGCACCGTCGCTGCGTCGCAGGCGTCAAAACTGGGACGGTACCCCAGACAGGATTATAAGTGTCGGTTGGGCGGCATCGAGGCATGGCGCGTCTGTCCACCAGCACCAAGTGAAACGTGCATCCAGTTCGATATCCTGGAGGCGTAGGGGACAGAGGGTGCGATGAAAATATCGCCATGCTTTCTAGTGCAGGAGCAACAAGTGGAAAAAGGGGTGAATATGAATGCAAGTAAATTAGAGTCTTGTGACATCCCATGGAGACGCTTAGAGATAGATACGAGATATCGATAATCTGAACGAGTCATACATACCTCCCACTATGTACATATGACACCTCGCGCAACGCCATGTCCTCACGCCCTCCAGATCGGCCTCTACAATCACATCCGTCCGGGGCCTGTAACCTGTTTCGATGCCCACTAATGATCGATGTGTTTCCAATTCCTTCGATGCGGGCGCACATATCTGGTGTGAACCTTGATCCACATGTCTACCTTGGTTGTTCGAGGGACGAGAGACCGTACTGAAGCCAATCCTCCAAATTCGCGGGGTCGTAGTTCGTGGAAATATCGCAAGACAAAATTTTGCTCCGAAAGGTTGGTGAAAACGAGCCGGAGTCGAAGTAAGCGCTCTGAACAGCCGTCTCCGTCAATTCTATCGGTCATTGTGAGAAACATCTTGATCGAGAACGCGAGGTCACCAACCGTGTAGGCCGTTTCTATCCCCCGCAGGACGTAAAATGTGTCTGTGGTGCATGTAAAAGGACGGACATCAACGATTGCAGGGAGCATTCGTGTCTGACCAACCCGTCAGTGTCGATCGGTATGAGGGATGGAAACGTACCAGCCACACGTCGCATGTAGATGTCCGCGAGCTGGAGCAAGCCCCAGACTTCGGTGTAGGTGTGAAAGTACTACGAGAATTCGTGCACCGGGTTTTCGACCTTGCCTGTTCGTCGGAACATTGAAAGACGGCACTTTAAGATTGCGTTGGAGGGGAAATTACTCGATCACGACGTGTACTCGATCACACCGGCCTGCATACCGTGTGGGCAGGACCAGCCTCACTGATCTCAGCATAATGCTTGCGAGCAATTTGACGTTCCACGTAGGTGCCTGCGATAGTCTATGTGTGGTGAACCTGCGAACTTGTCGTTGGGGGTCCGAAGACATGGCTGGGGTCAACGAGGCGTGTGAGTGAGTACAGCCATTCGAGCGCGGAGAGAAACGTATGTACGTCTGCGACATCTATAGCAGCGAGGGCGAGCTATTCCTGAAACGCCCATAATATGGATAGGAATGCGACGTGGTTCAAGTTCGGGTGGTGCATACATTCATTTCCTATATTGTAGAAAATGTTCTAGAGTATGAGCGCTCCCTGCCAGGGAACGTCTTGGAATGCACACGTGTTTTATGTTCTGTATGTCGCGAGTGGGTCTGATGCAGACTGTATGCTCGTGGCGAACCGAGTCCTGCAGCCAAAATGTGACGAGTGATCGCAGACTGTCGTTGGCAACAAGGGAAGAGGTTCCGCCGATGTTGGCTGCTTGCTGGGCATCGCAATGGGCCTGGCTGGGATCCGAGTGAGAGTAAGCGACAAGGACACGAGGCGCCTGCGACCCATATTGAGCAACATTGTGTCGCAAAGTGATTATAGCGATCCCAAAGTCATTCCAAGTCCATTGCAAGTGCACATTACAATGCTGCACAGACGTCGTATTTGAGTGACTCTTTGCATGTTCTGCACTCCATCTACCATCTATCAAGTCAGTTATTGTGTCAAAAACCCGGAAATTTAAATAATGCTCTGGTGGGATTCGGGTCCCAATGGCTCGGACTTAACACGAAAAGGCGATAACTCTCCTCATTTAATGACTTATCATTTACTAATTATGGCACTCTGAAATTTCCGATATCATTGCGCACCACGAGTAAACCGAACACTTTATTCCTTGACACTTCGAAACCGACGATTGTCTACCATTGGTGAGGATGTCATCAATAAACATCGGTGTGTAGCAATTCTACGAAGTGATTGTGCGGCGCTGACAAGTTACTAAGACCCAACAATAGTACTTGACACTGGTCACTCTAGCTGGGTGCACGGAGTTGCGTTCCACCCTAATGGAACGCATCTTTTGGGCGGGCATAGGGATGGGATCCGACGATGGCAACTTGCAGACGGTCAAGAGGTGGGGAAGCAAACGGGGATGGGCTTGATGGCCATTTCTGTGTCAAGGGATGGCAAGTGGGTAGTGTGTGGGGCTGAGCGGGGGGCAAGTGTGTGGGACGGAGAGATCCAAAAAAAGGTCATCGAAGTGGAGGGCAGAAATGCAGTGTATGCGGTCGACATCTCCCCTGACTCGACCAGGTTCGCAACCGGGACTGGAAAGGATGACAACAAAGCAAGCGTCTGGAGCATCGCAAGCGGAGAGAGACTCGTCGGCCCGCTCAAACACGACCGCACTAGTACTGTCACGGGAATCAGGTTCTCCCCAAATGGCGAGCGGATCGCCACTACCTGCCGCAGTGGCTCGATCCGCATCTTTGACAGTCACAATGGGGACGAGCTGATCAAAATCGAGACTGTCACATCCTCCTCACTGCCCATCACTCCACTTGCATGGTCCAACGACAGTCAGCAAATTTTTGTAGCATCAGAGGACAAAAAAATCAAATCTTTCAACACGTTCACGGGGTCCCAGGTCGCTGAATCGCCAATTCTCAATAACGAGCAAATCCACTCGATTGCTATAGCAGCTAACGGTAAATTCATTGCTGTCGTCGCACACCATTCCGTCTCGTTCCTGGACACCTCGACACTCGCACAGATTAGCTCTGCCACCAAAGACAGCGAAGAAACGTGGTCGATTGCTCTCTCCCCAGATAGTCGCTATCTTGCGACTGGACGATGTGGCAGGACGATCACCATTCATAACCTCAGCGGCATTCTCCCTGATTCCTTCCATGTAAGCATATATGCATTCGCAATGTTGGTATGTTCCCACGTTGACACGCTACACTAGGTATCTACTAGTGAGCAAGGTCCACCAGACGAACGGCCTTCGACCTCGGGTGACCATGAGAACAATCAGCCTGACTCCACCCAGGTAGGATTCTGTCACTCCGCCACCAAAAGAGTTATGCTAACTCCATTGTGTGCGTACACTAGCAAGACACTGGTAATTCCAGTCCACACGAGGACGAGAGTCGCAGCGAAGACGGCGGCCGTGATCTCCTCGAGGTATTTCTTCGTTTTCCCCCTCGAATCGCGTTCTCACAATATCATAGGTCGAGGTGCCGTCGAGCGCATCCGCTCCCCAGTTCGACTACGACGAGGTTGGTGATCACTACGTTCACATCTGCCCTCTATGTTGATACAGCTGCAGCCACCGTCCCCACCGTCCTCCGCCGATACCCGCGAGGACGAGGCACCGCCGCTTGGCACGTCCCACGCCATACCACGCTCGTCTGATGCACCACCCGTGGCCTCCCCTCCGGAAGCACGTCCAGAACAAAATCCTGATACTGCCAGATCATATAACGGTATTTCGATACTCAAAAGGTGGCTACCAACGAGGATGAGAAAGAGAGACAAGGCCCCGGCTATGCATCAACCTGATCGACCTTCCACACACTCGCGTCCCCCTGCCAATCATCAATCTCATTCGCAGTTACCAGTGAGAGTGGAAGCCACAAACGAGGGACCGTCGTGGATGGCTGCAGGTCGACGTAAACGAGTGAGTGATCTTCCCCGATAGACAATCGGATTCGATGTGTCTAACATATCATCTTAGCGAGCGGTTGCAAAAGCCATCCCCATCGTAAAAAAACAGGTTCGTTATTCCTCAGACTTGCATGCAGGGACTCATTAAATGCCACAGCGTAATTCACCTCCTAAGGCTGCTGAGCCCAGCCAGCCGAACAAAGATCCTTCTCATAGCGGGCAAGGCTCTGCAGATTCAACGGAAGCAGGCCAGGTGTGTCCTTATCTAACTATTATGGACCACGTCACGATAGCTCATTCCCTGTTAGGCGCAACCAGCAAACCACGAACCTCAACCCTCAGCTGGAGTCGTCCATGTGTCGGTATGCACACTCTCCTTCAGGTTATGTCATTACACTGACAGTGGATCAGCATCAGCGAGGGTCAGGCAAGGCTATCCTTTCGATCGCGTTTCCTGCGTGGATGTGTTGTCGTTCGGATATAGAAGATGGCTGACATTGACCCAGGTGATTCGATCCAATCCATGTAGATACCATACTGAATCGTACGTATGTGGACTGGTTCGTGTCGCCTCGCAGGGCCACTA
>JBBPQZ010000325.1:0-17848 GCA_038092795.1 Boletus rubissimus
CTCGTTCAGCCCAGCCGATGTATACCTTAAAGTTATATAAGGTGGGAAGTATTGGAGGATAGAAAGTGTCAACTTACTTGCGATAAAGGAAATGGGCTTTTTGCATCGGTCCAGCTGTCTGCAGGGCATTGAAAGTCTTCGCGACGCTGAAATTGACCGCGGGGTTTCGTACGTTGTGAGTCACTAATAATCGTTATTGGCAATGAAGTACCATAACAGACAAGCCGATGAACGCACGGAGGCATAATGCCCTGCAGCTGTTTGATCTCATCGTCAACAGCTCAGAATATAAAAAGAAAGGGAGACAGACATTCTGGAAGTAAAGATATTACACAGCATTGGTGTTAGTCTGTCATTTGACAGCATATATACATCTTGGTTTTGGAGTCAGCCTGAGCCAGTCTTTCCGATTGTTGCCGATGCTTAGAACACTCACCACCCGCAGAGCCCGATTGCAAGTACATCAACAAATCTCGTACACAGTCCAGCAAATCTAGGAGCAGAGCGATCTTGATGTCCTTCTTTGTAGAAAAATCCTTGTTTGAGGAGAGCCAGCCGCGTGGAAGGACAAGGCCATCGAGTGGTGGGGCAAAAGAAAGACGCCACGAGACTGAAATCTTGCCGACAACTTCTTCCAAACAATCACAAAAAATAGACAAGTTCACGGTCAACGGAACCTTGAGGACGTGCCTGTAACCAGGTTAATGTGAAGGATGATCATGCCTGCCGACCCAGCATACCGTAAAAACTTCAAGCCCGCTGAGATGCTAGTTTGCATGATGCCGTCAAAAAAGTTGAGGATATCCTCGACAACATAACAACCGTCTGGATAAACAAACCCTTTGGGCCTGATATGGTGAGTAACGAAAGGAGCTCGATTGATGCATTTGAGAGCACTCGATTTGTCAAAGACAAACAAGAGTCTCGTCAACTTCAGCACGGTGGTCAGAAAACCCCATGCATCATGGTCCACGCTGAGGATATGAAGTGCCTCCCACACCCAGTGCCTCATGACACCGCTGCCTTCATTAACACCAGGTATCATAGACAGGTCAAGGTCAGCGGTAGAACCTTGAATATGAAATTCCGGATTAAAGGCCTCATACAGATGGACGAGCCAGTCAACGACACTACTTAATATCAATCGAGACCTCCAAAGCAACAGCATGTTATCACGTACCATTTCCTCCTGACAAGGCCTGGGTTTGCAGAGTACATGTTTTGAAGTATGCACATTTGTTGTAGATGAATGCCAATTCGCGTGTTATAATACTTTGCATCCAAATCCGCAAGGTGGACGTGATCGAGGGAGCAATTGCCTCGATTACATTGTTGGGTAACGATGTAGGTCAAGCATGGCGAGAATGCTACTGCATCGTAGCACAGCTCATTCTCCTCGGTGACCCGTTCACGTAAGTGCTCTGCCAAGTACTTGCGGAGGACTGTGACCACCTGTTGCTTAGAGAGGGCTACAACGGAAGGCTGAAGGTACATAGGTCCATAGCGATCGCCGGTAGCCGAACTGTGAAGGAAGGAGCCAAGCTCCAAGCCGTATTCGGTGTTGGATATCTCTCTGATGCAGAACAATCGCTTGATCGAATCGACGCCAACCGGATCAATGTGAGAGATGACCTGGTAGAGGAGACGACTGTATTGCCGGAATTGTTCCAGAAAGAGGGACACCTCCTGGAGCTTGTATGATTTGAGTACCGGCAAACGACTGAAAAAATGGTCGAAAGCGAGTAACGCTGCCGCATTCTTCTGTTCCTTGATAAACACCTGAGCCAGCTTTTTGAGGCTAGCCAAGTCTGCCTGTGCGATGGCGCGAAACATGGATAGCTATCAGTAATTCATAAGTAAGAAACTTAATCACGGATGTATTCTGAAAAGGCGTACTTCATCGTGGTCCAGTGGATCCAAGAAATCCAGGGGTACTTCACTGGCCAAATTCAAAAGTTCAACGACATCTCGGTCGGCCGCTACTTCCTTCGGCGTGATAGCGAATGAGCACCGACGCCACAAGCCGTCTAGTAGAATTTTGGTGGCCTGCTGGATTGCGTCGCGTGACTCCCTTGCCTTCAAGAGGTCTCTGATCGCGTCAAATGGCCGGTTCTCCGACAAATGAAGCTGAGCCGCTTCAAAATATCTTCCGTGAGACTCTAACAATGCAGCCTGAGCAAAGTCGAGGTTGTAGTTCTCGAGGAATTCCAGTTCTTCTTCAAAGGATGGGAACAGCGGCAAACTTGGTCTAGCTCAGATATGTTAGTCAAGTGATGCGGCATGTGTAGATCACGAAGCACGCACCTGTCACCTTCATGCTTGCTGCAATAGAACAAGCGGCACACGGTGTACAGTTCTTCCGAAGTCTCTGGAGGAATCTTCTGAGAATGGTTGTGGAGGACATCAAGCGTTTCGTCGAAAAGTCCTGCTTTCCTAAAGCGCCGTGCAGCCAATTCGTACTCTTGAGCGGAAAGGTATCCAATAGCTGCTTTCCGGTCATCCCCGGCGCGCACGTAACAGTCCGCAGCGTTATGATAATACATGAGTTTGTCCTTGCCTGGCGGTGCATCCTTCCCGCTCGTCATGAAGGCATCTGCGGCACTGAGGAAAGCGTCTTGCTGAGCCTTTAGTGTCGCAACACCGATTTTGGCACGAGCCACTTCTCGACGATGGAAAGCCTCACAGATTGCCACCATGCGTGGTAACGAAGCTCTAGCGAAACAATGCATGGCCTGGGGGTACCGCTTGTGCTTAAACAAGCTGCGGCCAAACGATTCCCATTCCGCTGGGGTCGAAGATACGGCAAGGTGTGGAACATCCGTCCCAGGTGTACAGTTTTGAACCTGATCGCGCGAGGTCCAGATCATCTGTTGTGGTGTGAGCGACGTCAATAGGAACAATGATGCGTTGCCCTTCACCCGCATAGGCTCGCTTTTGTCAGACTTGTCAAAGATCCACAAGTTCTTCCTCGCACGAGTGATGCCCACGTATAACAATTTCAACTGTAAGCAACGTCAGAGAGAACTTGACGAATGTCCCGGAATTCACATACCTCGCTGCATACCCCAGCAAAACGGCCTTCATCTCTCCCAAAAGACGGTGCATGTATCTTAGCCAAATCTTGACCATCAGCTCTACCTTCCGCATGGTTCAGTAGAACACGCCAACGTGTGGCATCAACAGCGGAGTCTTCGAAGAAGTTATACAAAAGAACCTGCATCCAAAGATCAGTTCTGCAAGGTGCTGGAAATAGCTTGGGGCTCACGTCATTGAATTCAAGGCCTTTGCTGTCGTAGAGTGTCCTAAAACGAGGCGTGATGAATTTACACGACCAAGAGATTGCTGCCTTCCTTGTCTTACATGATCAGACCAATATCCTTGCCGACTTCGTCTTGCAGCTTCTCAGCTGCTTCATTATCTCGTACGAGGATACCTTTGGGAAGATTATATAACAACGGTAGGAAACTCGCAGTGTATCGCACTTACACTGCTCAGCCCCAAATTCAATACGGCTCCCCCTTTGAGAGAAATGTCAGAGATGGACAGGACAAGAGACGACATCAACATACGAGGCGCCAAATAGGAACTGTTCATATCGAACGGTGTCTTGATCCCAACCACGGAAAAACACTGGCTTCAAACCGTCAACGACGCCATGTTCTGGTTGGAGACCATCAATTGCATCGGGCCAAAAATGCGTAATGCGTTCGATGACGCTGTGTGCACAGTTGACAATGCCGCCGTGGGAACGGTAATTGATAGCAAGTTGGAATGCCGTAGGATCGGTGACTGAGCGATCCTGTATCAGATGCGTACTCTGATTCTGCTGTGGAATAGCGGTTATAAAACGAGTTTCAGGCACACAGGATAATAAATGGTCCCTTACTTCAATACGATACAAAAAGGCCTTCAAATCATCGAACCTGAAGGAGCTTCCTGCCGAAATGGTCTGTGCGGTGTCCCCTGCCCAAAAAAGTCCTTCAGGATTCCGACAGATGAGCCTCAACACTGCAGCAAATGTCAGGCTCTAAAACACTGTAAAGCAAACTGAGGTGCGTACAGAGCGCATCGATGAGGAGATTATCTTGCGCTTCATCAATGTAGCTGAATCACACACCATTCAGGAAAACACGGACTTTTCGTCGAATGAACACTCGAACATACAGATAGTCAACCTTTCGGCCCCTTAACAAGGTGCCTCTTAGAAGTGCTCTCAGTATTGCGTGCGTGCGGTCGGCAACATCGTGGTGACGACGTTCCTTTTTAAGCTTGCAATACGCTTCAAAGATTGCATACAATGTTCGCCTTTGATTTGCAAACGTAGGGTTGGAGCGAGCTGGGAGGCTACAGTATGCCTCCTCATCGAGAAATCCATCAGGGCATGATAATGATTTCTCAGATCCCTTGATGATACCTACGAGAGCGTTGAATAGATCTTTACCCACCATAGATCAAGACTACGCACCCATGAACTCTGAGAAGACGAGCCAAGGTTCTATGATTCAACCAACTAATCAGGCTGAATTCATTGGATACAAGCAATCTAGGTACATACCCAGGCCTTTTGTCAATGGCTGCGGAAAGTGCGGCCAATAGGTTCGGGCGAAGACATCATACGTCACGAACGAATCTTGAGCATCGATTTCATCGGTGTCGATGAAAAATTTCGCAACATGTCGTACTTCTGGGTCATCACCGCTTAAAACATCCGCAGCAATCATCCTTGCGAGCTAGGAGACCAGGAGAGTGAACGATTGGGATCACTGCTCAGGATAAAAGATTACCTTGTCGAAGGTCACAAACAAAGGAAAGTGGTTATCTTCCAATGCACTGTACCTCTTCGGGATATCCATTTGATCTTGGTCTTCAACATCTACAAGCCCAGGTTCTGTGCTCCGAGCCTGCATCTTTGTGAGATCTTCAAGAGAATATCCAGCTAGTGCCAAAGACTCGAGTAGCTTCGTGAAATACTCCTCGACCTTTGCTGCAAGAACACGAGATTTTGTTACGAAAATCTGACGCGGCTTGGGCATTTCGGACGTTTGCATTTCCCATGCCCGTTGGATTCCGAGCATCTTGAAGAGCATGGTTGTCGTTTTACTAAGTGGTGAGTGAGCCGGATATGTTCACACGAGTGTCCAATCCATCATACCCGGTACCACTCCTCCCCAGAACATAGCATGAAGTTCTGCATTCCACGATCCTACGTTCCTGCGGGCTGCGCACAAGTGGTCAGATAAATATCAACAATACAAATGTTACCCACGTAAGTTCAAACACATGTTGCACATCTTGGTTTACAATCAAACCTGTTATGGCATATAAAATATATGGTCATCGTATGCAAGAACGTACGCACTATGCAGAAATGCCTACAAAAGACGATCAGCACTTCGCGTAGGCGAGTTGACGGTAGACGTACTTGAGAGAAGGTAACATATTTCTCAAGGCTGTACGAGGCCTCAACCCCTGGCTAGTACAAAAAAAGAAGGATTTGCGTACACAAGAAGGGAGTGTAACTATGTGGATGTGTGGATGTGTGAACAATGATCAGAACGTGAAGCTATGCAAACACACCTCTCCCTTATCTTCGTCGGAGAGAACGAGTGGTGTCGGTTTGGAGTCATTTTGGAAACTTTCTGGAGGGAAGCAGGCGGGAAGATAGACGTCGCTGCTACCATACACAGGACGATTTCGGAATATGCAACTGTTGCAAACATCAAGAAGGTGATTTTTCGTGTAGTGACAAAGAGAAATCTGACCGCCGACGGTATTCCTTGCCTTTTCCAGCAAGATGTTGTCCCATCGCGTCCCAAATGCGATTCAGTTGAGTGTGAGTATATATACCATATATTTTGATCACTGGAACGATCGGTCTATACATGAAAGATAACGGAATGCTCGAAATCTGATACCTTGTCGCTCGACCTGCGAAAACGTCTCCTAAACCCAAGGTCACGACATATGGATGGATTAAACTCACGTCTCCATCATGGTCAGGGACCACGTCGATTTGGTACTGTCTGAAGGTGAATAGCATTTCATTTTCACAAGAAGAAACCTACGACGAGTCGAAGGTCCCGCTGCATCTTCGCTTCGAATATCGGGACTTCAGTGGAGCCGTTCAGCCTTTTCTGATTTTCATCAGAAAAGTGCCCATTCGAAAGTTGTCTATCACATCGGTCAGTTCGCCGAACAATGGCGAGCATGCAGCATACTTGATCTTTTTGACGACAATAGCGCACTTCTTTTTGTCGCCATTGGCTAGCTCCCGTAGTTTCTTCGTTGCATCAGTGCCGATGATGATACGCCACTCCCCGAAGCCATCCGCGTTTTCGAAATATAGTGCGGCTTTCATAGGCTGAACCTTTGGATACGCAGACTGCCTTGGCTCGACAGCTTCGGTGACCTTTACTTCCTGTGGGGCAGAAGGACGAACAGTCGCGTCGTTACCAGCCGAGATATATGCGTCCTTCAACTGCTGTGCGAGAAAGGGCTCCCGGAGGAGTTCGAGATAGAACTACGAATGTGTGAAGCTGTATATTTGGAATCGAGGAAGTCTTCGACGTACTTTCAAGATCATTTTGAACTCGTCGGTAATCTCACGAGCCAATCGAGAGGCCTCTGCGTTGTTCAGAGGGGCCGTGGCTCCTAGCTTATGGAAAGGCGTCAGATCCATGGTAGGAGGGTTGTTCTTATTCTTCCGCCTTGATTTCTTCTGTTTCTTGTTACGCACAAAGAACCCCGAGTATTCCTCATCGTCGTACTCTGGATCCTCTAAAGCGCTTGCGGGAGTCGTGTCAGTAGTAATACAGGTGGAAAAGTCAGTAGAGCACAACAAAGTGAGGACTGGTAACCCGTCCTCTACATATACTTTATGCCGCCCAATTTGACGGATGGCATCAGAAGAAAAGAGGTGAGGAGGTAATGAAAATATGACAGATGAAAGTCTTCGAAGGAGGATACTCGCGGATGAAGCCTCGACAAGTGCGGGATTGATCGGGTAGGTGTCCAGGATTCTGTGCACCAGCCCTTTCGCGCTTGGCAAGGCTAGACGTACGTCAGACACTAGCAACGTCCAGACAAAGAGAACAAGGAACTCACCAGATACGACGAACTCGAAAAGATGGGGAACAGAACACAAGTCCTGAACTATCAGGTCCAGAGGAATGTCTGGTTCTGCTAAACAGGACTCGAGCATCGTCAAGGCCGCAGTGGCGCCCTCGCTGTTAGCAAGACTACTCGCAGCGAAGGCTTGCAGATCGAGAACAGTCATTTTAAGCTGCCCACGCATCACGCCACAGCAGATACGACGAGAGAGAGGTGGGCGCAAAGGAGCGTTGGTTCAACTTGAACGACCCCTCTTTTTATGAGCCAGAAAAGGGCCGTCAGGGGCACCAGTATGCAATGAGGGAAGCTTCTGATGGGAAGCCGCACTGGGTAAGTGCTGATTTGTTCGATAAGACGTTTAATTGATTTATAGCTTTTAGTAAAGGTCCTGTGAGAGGAAGCTTTGGTGCAAAAAAACTTCCAAACGTGAGCAAGGCAGATCCCTTGTGTGCACAATTATCTGCAATGCGGACTGTCTCATGGCGAGAAACGACCGAGACGTTCTCACTTGCTGTAGAGAATCACGTCCAAGCTGTCGTTGCTCTCCGACGGCCCGCATCATAAGTTGTCGATTACATAATCACTGCGGAGACCGAAAGGACATGTGGTCGGGACAACGCCAGCCCTAATAGCGCTACTGCGACTTCGGGACGCACTTGGGACACTTTCAAGACGCTTGGTTCATTCCTACTACAGCTCACTCTTCGTTTTATATACATTTGACCGTAAGTAATCGTTACCCTCGCCGCCCCTCATATCTCATACCGCCCCAGAATGCCTCCCCCACACTATGATTTCCTCATCAAGGTAGCTCTTCCCTCTTAAACTCGCTGTACTCCCAATTTACTCACTCTCGCCAGCTTCTCTTGATCGGAGACTCAGGTGCTTCTGGATCTGCCTACACGCTTGTGGTCTTAACCAACCCGTGTTCTAGGTGTCGGAAAGTCATGTCTGCTCCTCCGTTTCTGCGACGATGCGTGGACACCCTCGTTCATCACCACCATCGGTATTGACTTCAAGATCCGTACCATTGAACTAGATGGAAAACGTATCAAGCTGCAAATTGTACGTACACTCACTCTCGCGAGGTTTCACTCACATCCCCGGTTCCGTCGCGTAGTGGGACACTGCTGGACAGGAACGATTTAGAACCATCACCACCGCTTACTACCGCGGAGCAATGGGTATTTTACTCGTGTACGATGTCACCGACGAGCGGTCATTCAATAGTGAGCACCTGGCCTCCGCTACTGTGGCGGTTTGCTCAATCCCGCCACCTTGACTAGATATCCGCACGTGGCACGCTAACATCGAACAACATGCTTCCGAGGGTGTGAACAAGATTCTCATTGGTAACAAATCCGATTGGACAGACAAACGCGCCGTCACTGAGGATCAAGGACGAGAACTCGCCAATGAGCTTGGCATCAAGTTCATGGAGACCTCGGCCAAAGTAAACGAGGGTGTCGAAGAGGCTTTCTTCACTCTTGCACGGTCAGTCAACACCTGCTACGAGACTTTTACGAGATCTCCCGTTCAACATTTTCTTTGCAGAGATTGCAAGACCCGTCTCATAGATTCTCAAGCAGATGCCGCCGGATCCTCGGGTGGTCCCGGAAATATAGATGGATCTGTAAAGGTCAACCAGCCTGCAACACAGACTGCTGGTGGCTGTTGTTCATGAACTCTGTAATCCATGTACACCAACCGACGTTGGCCTTTGATACAAGTGTGGGATCCCCACGTGTTCATCGTTCATGTTAGTGGTTTACCTTTTCCCTCTACACACCTTGTAATATTGCTATTTTCACCCATGTCGCTTGCCAAGATAATATGCCTTGGACAGAACTACTGGAGAGCAACTTGGTTCTTATGTCCAATTGATTGTATCTTGGCAGAGTCGGTGTGCTGGCGTTGAGTCATTCGACCAAATCCGGTCTGCTATCGATTTACGCATCAACGTCAACGTCGACACGCTGGTACTATTGGACTGATGCGGTCTCCACCAGCTCCCCAACCCATGATACACGAGGGAGTAGTTTTAGTGGGGCCCCGTGGAGCTTGGCTCAGCGACCCCAAAACATGTGTGCGGATGATAAACACGTTTCAGAATTCCGAGGTGCTGATAAGTATCGCCACACGCTTTACTACAAGGCTAGTAGCTTTCACGAACCTAGGCCGGCGACTGTCAGACCGACCAATTTTATCCCCCTTTTTACTACACGGTAGAATTCCAATTCCCTCCCCACCACCGCTTTATCCGTTCTCCGCCCCATTCATCATAGTCTTCTCTTGTGACGCCAATCCGCTTGAACTCTTCCGTGTTCGCAAACGTAGCCATACCCCGCCACGCATCCAACAATGGATCTGCAGCGCGTACGACTTCGCCAAGATGCATGTCAGGTGGCAATATCGGCCGGAGCGTCGCATAGATCCGTTCGCGGAGACCAGGAAACTGCGACGAACCGCCTGTGATGAACACATTCTAGAACCAAGAAAATCTCCGTCAGCACCCCCGATTCGTAAAAGCGTTTTAGCGACGGAACCCGGACCTTGACGAGTCTTGCTTTCTCAGGCTCCGTGAACCGTGCAAGGACGCTTTGTAGAACTTCCCCTACGCCCGCCGAGTCCACTCCTGCCATCCCAGGCGAGAAATACGTCTCGCAGACACGCCACCGTTCCGTGTTCAAGTGTATCCTGCTGTGTCCCGCAATATCCCCTTCCTCGTATTGAGGTCTGAACGCCGACAGCAGCGCAGACCGCTGGGAAGTTAAGGAGGCGTGCGTGTGCTGCGTAGTGAACGTGGGGTCAAATTGTAGTAGCTTGCTCTCGATGATCTGAAGCTGGTTGTAATCTTCTTCTTCATCCGAAGACGGAGCTGCTGTGTTCTAGAATAAAAGGGATCGTGTGAGCTCACGCAGGGACGAAAACTCGGCTGAAGTGCATTACGATCTTGCGATATATGGCCCAATCCTCATCGTCAGCCCCAAACATGTCCTCTACAGTGTTGGTTGTATTAGTTTTTCAGCATTTCAACTAATGGGCGAAACGCACCCGCTCCGGCTTTGCGCTTCTTCTTTGACACTCTGTCATCAGCCGCGAGCGAAGCGATATTCTTCATCCTTGCTTGAGCTGCTGCACTCTTCCGATCCGCAAGCGCCGCTTTCCTTCTTCCTCGCTCTTTCATCTTGTTCATCAGAGCCTACAATAGATCACGTGCGTGTAGAACATGACTGCTCGAATCAATGCAGCGCGAGGGACGGAAGATCACATACCTCTTGCTCCCTCCGCAAACGACTTGCCCATTCCCCGAAATTGTTCTCTCTCTCTTCCTCGTCCCGCTTCTCTTCGGCTTCTTTCTCTTCTTTCTCTTTCTCTTTCTCGCGTCGAGCTCGTGCACGAGCTTCCCACCCTGCTTTCATGAGTTTCTGTTTCTTTTTCTCTTTGATGCCCTCCTCGTCGAGCTGTTACGATGTAGTCCAAGTCCGGAACGGTCTCAACGATTCATGGCCCCGAAAGCGAAATAAACTTACCTCCGCATCCGGCACGTCAACCAAGTTGAAAGACGGTTCTTCCTATCATTTAAGTCCGGTCAGTGAAGACAATGTATTGAAGGCGAATTACGCATCACGCACCACTGGCTCATCCGTCCCATCCATATCCTTTTTTCGTGCACGTTTGAGGTCATATTCGAGCTTCTTTATTGTCTCTTGCAATGCGGCGTCATCACCGAATCCTTCCGATTGGAGGGTGGTCTACAGTCGTCAAGGAACACTGTTAATCAGCGCCGACACAGAGTCGTGCCTGAAAATCTGACCATCCACTCGCGCTTGTTCTCGCTACGCCCTTCTTTCAGGTTGAGGAGATATTGCAAATCAGTTTCCTTTTGCATGAGCTGTGGGGATACCAAGGGTCAGCACACAACACGAATAAAGTAACGTGGCAGTAAAGGCAGAGGATAGAACACAAAGATGCAAACCTTCTCCATTCGATTTTTGGCCGCTATCTCTTGTAACTTCTTCCCCTGTTCCTTCCTCTTTTCGGCGATCCTAGCTACCTCCTCTTCCGTTTTCTCCTCTACAACAGGAAGCGCGAAAGGAAACTGAACTATTCGCTCTGAAGCACGTAGGTTGGCGGGGATTTTGAGAGAGCGAAGCGTGGAGGGGTAGTCCGTGGCGAATTCACAAAAGTTGTGGAGCATCCACTGGAGCAATCAGAATTGGGATTCAAGTTCACATAGTTTATAACGCAAAGGTAAGAGAGGGAAATGGGGCATAAGATGAGAATTGATGGAACAAAGTGAAGGGGACGCACGGCGGCCTGCGTAGACGTGACGCGGGTCGGGAAACTATGGTACTTCAGCTGGATGAGTTTCAACAGGTACTCTGTACTCTGCTGTGTACCCCATGGTATCCTATGTATTCGGACGTTCAGATCAGGCACTCGGAGATACCCATTTGAATGGACGACAGTTCATCAACCGCGAGTACTCACCGCTTGGCTTGGCTCAATATGCCTCTCCCACTCAGAATGGGAATCACAGAAGTAGATGCCGTGTTGAACGAGATGACCAATCCATCTTGAGCAAATGGCGCGTTTTGCATGGAAGGGCGATTGTTCTGGTAGAACGACATGACAGAGTCGATACAGTAAGTGAGCGTGGGGACGGAATATTGTTCAAACATGAGTTCGGAGGTCACTTGAAAGGTTGGTATTGACAAAACCGCCTAACAGTACTATAATGGAGAGTACGCACGAGCACGAGAGTGTAGGGGTGATCCTAGGCGCTCAGTCATCAATACGGGATGCTGGATGCTGGATGCGTCGATTCCCAGTTGAATGAACGCACAGTCGAGTGCATGTTCCTGCAGGATTAACCCATGTCAGCTCTGATGCGCGTCTCGGTTCGGCTACATAGCAATGTATGGCGCACGACGTCAAGCAGCGACTCTTAACTCAGACAAGACAGGGTAGGACCCGAGGCTCGAAGGGGAAGAACGCACCAGCGCATCAAAATTGAGCAGTACATCCCCCTCCCAAGGCGTCTTTGCCTGTCCCTTGGCCCCACTCTCCGCATCGACGCCTTCTCCGAATAACAACAACGGCTGGTTATACTTGCGTTCTTTGAACCTGGCGATCACATTCGGGACGGAGTGGGGAGTGAGCGCAGTTTTGGAACCGGATATAGAGAACCCGAAACGCAGAGTGGACGCGCCGTTGTCGATGATGAGTGGCGCGTGTGTGCCCCGGAAGGAATCATAGGAATCGGGAGGTGTGTAGGTGGGCAAGACAGGCACCGGGGCATGGAAGACGTTGGATGGGCCAGCGCTGCCAGACATGGTCGCCAAAGTTGGGACTCGGTACGCTAATTGTGAGGTCGTCCAAGGGCCCTTTGGAGAGGCGAACAAATAGGTAGCTGTGCTTCACCGCCGTTGGTCTTGGAGCTTCCGAGTCCGTGTTGGCGTGCTGAACTTCACCACTCACATGCTCACAATAATCGACACAGACGCCACTACAGCGCCTGTTGCGGAAGGCACAACTGCATCACTATCGCTTTAAGTACACTCTGCCACCATGACCGCCCTAGAATTCATATTCATTCTGCTCGTGTTCACCGAGTCCGGGAAGAGGACGAACAACTGTACCCGTTTTTCCGCCTGGAACCGGTGAGGATGATGCGATGGAGGTATCATTCCAACCATCTCTCTCTGCCGCGCAAGCATCAGGGGGACCTCCACGGATGGTTTCTCCGATGAGCCTCGCAGATGGAGCGCCATGATGACCAGAATCGTTGGTTAATCTCATCGCAGTGAGCGATACTGGCGATACTAGAGCCTCACTATCTGCATCGGTACTCACGATCCAGTACGACTTTGGGGATCTCGTTCCAATATTCTCAAGTGCTCCGTATCTTACAACAATCCCGTCAAATATCTGCAGACGAAGAAAGTACTACACGATACAGTTACCAAATTTAAAGAGATCTCCATGCGGCCCACTCCCCCCCCCTTCTCCCGTCACCGCCGTCTCGCACTCCTCGCTCGCAAATTCTCAAATCTCTGCTTAACATTCGCATATCCCACCCTATCGACGCGATGCAAATAATATGTCCCTCCACCACTCCCCCACGAGACACTCCCAGACCGATATGGCCGTTCGACGACGTCAAAAATAGCACAGATATCGTCGACCTGTGGGGAGAGCTGTGTAATCATGCTATCGTGCAATTGGACAGAATGGTTCACGTACATTGCGTTCAGTCACGCGGGCATTGGGAGCCACAAACGGCTTTAGCGAAACCACTATTGCGCCCTCCTTGAGATCCAAGAATTTTGCTCTCAATGCCTCGTTCACTACAAAAAATCGACACGGAGTATGTCTCTCAGACGCGGCATCCCAGAGCGAGAGACAATAGGACACTCACGAGATTGTTGAAACACCTTGTTATTGACCAACACCACATCTGCCTCTCCCAGCAACTCTGAGACTCGCTTGCTCTGAAGCATATCACCTTCTTCGAGCTCGACTTCGCCACTGCGCACACCCCACATCCGACACCGTTTCTGAAATTGCTTCCATTGTTGCCTTGCAACATCCGCAGGACCTTCCAAGAGCTCGATGCCATAGCTCCGACATCCTGTCTGGAGGGATGCCTGTAGCAATACGTTGCCTACCCCTGAGCCAAGGTCCATGAGGAGAGAAGAAGAATTAAGGCCTGTAGCAGTGATAATATCCGAAGTAAAGCTGGGCATTAGCTCCCCATACACCTCGCTGGAGAATGCCTCATAGCGATGCAAGTTTTTGATGTTAGGGCCTACACACCGCTGGTACGTTTCATCTACTATCCGCAATATGACCTTTTCAGGGATCCCCCTTGGATGTGTCCATGAGCACACTGCAGACGTCAATACATTGGGTGGAGCGGGAAGGAATACGTCTGATGGGAGAGGTGGGTATTTGAGTGAACGGAGAAGTTGGTTTATACTTTCAAGAGTGGAGAGAAAGAGTGGGCCATCGTGTCGACGGATGGCACGTTGGAGTAACCGAAGGTAATCTGGCTGAGCGACATCGTTAAGTGGTTGGGGCGGATTTGGGGGTTCTGGTGGAGCATCGAGGGGATTGGAGGCATCAGAAGGTTCCGGTGGCGTTAGCTGAGAGGGGGAAGAAGGTGGGGTGTCGTCTGAGAGTGATTCAGTGGGTAATGATCCAAATAACGCTTTCTGCGCGGGGCTGAGGTAGGCTAGGAGATTGTTAACGAAGACCGATCCGGACAAAAAAAATTGTACATACAATCGATGATACCATATAGCGACTGTTCCAAGCACATGATGGGGTTATAATGATCCTTGTCCTTAGGTACCAATAACATAAATCTACGTGGTATCGGGAACATGAAGACCACTACGCGGACAAAAGGCGATGGAACACGCACTTTTCGTTAGCATAATTATTAGGATATTCTAAATCAGCAGTTGGAAAACCCTCGACTTCGAACGACATATCCTCTGGATCGTCGGGATTCCTAAAATCTTCCGCACAGAATGAGTACTATCTCAAGCACGACACCTCATGGAAAACTCACAACTTTTGTATGTCTTTGCCAACCTCCGCACGACGTCGGCAGCGCTAACAAAGCCATCCCCGGGAGACCCGTCCTCGATCGACCACCATTCCCTGGTAGGCACTTTCGAAGTGGGCGGGAACACCGAGGTAGAACGGGATCTGTCAGAACGATAAATAGGTTCGTCCAACGCGACGCTTCTTTGTCTACTCTCCCCTCTCGAAGATGACCCTGAAGTGTACGCACTGGTGCTGGCACGTTTCTTGATCTTCCGGGGGCGGGTCACTATCCTCGGGGCATCTAGGAGAGTGGGTGCACGCTGCCGTTTAGATGACGATGCAGAGACGGAGGTGTCGCGGGAAGGAGAAGGGAGATCAAGCTCGGAAGTATCTGTGAGTGGGCTGGGGGGGGCAGAGAATGAGTCGGGAGAGGACGCGGGGGGGTAGGACGTGTCGTGGAGCTGCGGTGTGGCAAGGGTGTGTGCCTGTGCCTCCAGTTCGCGCAGCTGCGTCCTCCATGCCCGTCGCGTCGTCACGCATATCTCTGGGACCATCATGTCGTCCTCTGCCAGGTTTTTTCGGCCACGACTCGCCTGCTATCGGAGTCGCTTCGGACTCGTTGTGGTCGTCGGGATCACTCATTTGTGGCAGTGTCGCGTCCCCTCAGCCACGTGAGCTCACGTGAGCTCACATGATCAAAGAGTATAGTTGGGGGCAGACACAATGTGGTTAGCAATCTTTATGTGTAGTCTAAAGGTTGTACAAAAGGTGAAAACAAAAGTTTGACTTTAGAACACCATAGTGGCCGTGACAAAAGTTGGAATATCAATATGCATGATGCTGAAGTCCAAAGGTCAGTCAAAACTTCTTGTTTTGACATGACAGAAAAAAGAAAGGTGAATATTCAAATTATCAGTATACATATGCATTGTCTATACACCTGCCAGAATCCCTTATATTGGTAAATAATTAGTATGAAGTCTGTTTTAGAAATTTGTATGAACATAGTATGATCCACAGACAAAATTTGAAATATACTCTGCATTTTATATTCATTGCCTGATGATCACATGATCATTGCATAATCAATGGCTGCTCATTGTGCAAGCAGTGCATGATACCAACTTGATGAGTGCATTGCAAGGCATATCTATGTCCAGCACAAAAAGCACCATTGGGTAATGGGATCCTTATATCTACAATTCATGATACCTAAGCAATGGTATGAATCCATTATGTATTGCCAAGTACCACCATCTGAAACAAAATAAGAGTCAGTACACATGTAGGGTGGTGTGATTGCAAACCTGCCAAGATCTAAGCAACTATGACTTTCATTCAGATGAACAACTCTTTTAAAATCTCAAGAGCCTCTACCTGCTACTCAATAAGACCAACAATTCAAATCCTATTATATAAGGCTGGTGACAAACCAGCAATGGCTTTTCTGGTTGTTATTGGACAAAGGTATTTTATTGGAAGCTCCAATTATGCCTACAAAAGAATGTCCTGGAGGTAACTTGCTCTAATTGAGAAGTTATCTTGTTAAGTCAAAAGTTAGAATAATGTTGACCATACCTGTGTTTTCCAAGCATAATTGGCAGTTATGAATTCACCATATACAAATTCCTGACCATAAGGGGTCTTCTCAAACTCACAATATGCATTATAGTCTATATGTGACTGTCATATCCTGTAATTCCACAAGTCCACTTCTGACACCTCCGACACCTCTGGTGCACTATGCGCCAACTCTGGCCTCTTTTTACATATATCGCAACTCTGGACCTCTGGAGTTACCTCTCTTTTCATTTATCCTATAATACTTATTTCCAATACTCACGTACCTCCGTTGTCCCTGCATCTCATACCTCCATCATCCCTGCATTCCGTACCTCCATCCTTCCTGACCTTTCATCTCTGTCTCCCCATAGTTACCTGTTCCCCTTTTTCGTTATCCCCTCGAAAATACTTGTACCCCCGAAAATACTTGGACCCCCAGACTTTAGTACTCCATCTCCCGTTTTACCTCCATATATAAACCCCTGTATCTAGCTTTGTACTTCAGTTAGATTATCGACTTAGACTACTGACTTAGATACCATTTTTTGATTTCCGGTTATAAACCCTCTATTCACCTCTGATCCCTTATTGATTACCTCTGACTTTATTGATTCCCTTTGAATCACCTCCAAACCTCCGCTCTGAAATACAAGGACCTGATCGACAGCAAGGGTGCACCACATACAGTGAAGCCAATGTCCTTATCCCTACCAACTCCAGAGTTCTGGAGTTACACCCGGAGATTGTCGGCACGGTCTTAACAGTGACACAAATACTGGGTTGCTAAAAAGTGTTTGACCACCTTGAGCCTATCTCACCAAGATAGTATCAGAGGCCCCTTGTTTGGTATCCTGCCACCTTGATCTCTTGAAAATGCCAAGATGGTGTATCTGGTAGGGCCTCAATTCATGCACATAAGTCCTTTGCTATATACATAAAATAAAAAAAAATTTGCTTTATTCTATTAGTGGCATATCAATAACAACTGTTATCAACAAATGAATATACATACATAATCCAGATGCAAGAACTCATCAATCTTCCTCTAAGAGTGGGTTCCACTTGAGAGCCAGTCAGCAATTTCCTGTTCACTTTTGCATGCAAGAGGGTAGAAAACATTTTCTGAATTGTGAATGTGTACAGATTGATCTTGATCCATGTGCTGAAGGAGGTTCATACCCCTAGGATGAGTTTGACTTTTATTTGGGTGATAAACTCAGACATGATGAGAGGGGGCTGAATGCAAAGTGGAGAATGGTTGGTGGTTTGTAGAATCTATTGCATGATTATCCCAATCTTTAGTTGTATCATTGAGTTTAGTAAATTTAAGGCTGGTTACAGGGTCATCAAGGTCATCAACATCAAATGCATCCCAAGCTAGAATATATTGTCAGAAAAAAAACATTGAAAAATATAGAATCTACAAATGTCATCAGTGTCATCATCTTCTACTCCATCAGTATCTGGCAGTTTCTGGTTGGCAAGTAATCTGCATGGACAATCCATAGACAAGTATTGGACCATGTTATCTGTACTGAAGAAGTTGGAAGAACAATTGGGGCATAGTAGAAATAAAGAAGCTTGAGATGAATCCATGACCTTGCTCATTTGTAGT
>JBBPQZ010000326.1:0-17823 GCA_038092795.1 Boletus rubissimus
ACTTCATTTCATACACTTAGAGTTTAGGGCTAGGATTAGGGGTTATTTGGAATTATTGTGTTTAGTGAAAAATGACCAAACATGCAGACAGTTTTTTGAGCCACTGTATACTGTAGTCATTATTTATATTGACAATTGTATGATATTTACGTCAAAGAAGACTTGGGAAGAACATGAGGAGGTAGTAAAAGAGGTCTTATGTTGCTTACACAATAATGATCTTTATGTTAAACCCTCCAAATATCACTTCTTGAAAGATAAAGTGGATTTTCTCAGTATAGTTGTATCTAAAAAGGGGGTAGAAATGCAAAAAAAAGAAGGTGGCTGGGGTCATGGATTGGCCAGTTCCCATTAGATTAAAACAGCTCCAAGGATTCCTTGGACTTTGTAATTATTATAGGTGTTTCATTTCGGACTCTGCCAAAATTGCACACCCCTTGAATGATCTTACCAAGAAAGATGTTCCATTCACATGGGGTCCCAATCAACAAGTGGTGTTTGATGCCCTTAAAACAAAATTCACTACTGCTCCACTTCTTGCATATCCTAACCGATATCAAGAAGTAAGAGTCAAAATGAACACCTCAGATATAGCTATGGGAGCTGTGCTCTCTACTCAATGCATTGATGGTAATTGGAGGCCTATCACCTTCATTTCACATTCTTTTGATAGCATTGAGTGCAACTATCCTATTTATAATAAAGAATTGCTTGCAGTCATTTAGGCACTGGAAAAGTGGCATCATTATCTTATTGGTCAGGAAAGATTTGAAATCTGGACTGATCACAAGAACCTTTAATACTGGAAGAAGCCACAGACTCTTAGCAGTCAGCAAGCTCATTGGCATGCCATGCTCCAGGCATTCAATTATGTATTTGTTTATAAGCCAGGTTCTTCCAATGGTTGAGCTAATGTGCTCTTATGATGCCCAAACCATGGTGAGGCTATGCAGGATCATAACACCAATATTATGGTCTTGCCTCCCTCTGTTTTTATTAATTCTGTTTTTCTTTCTTTAGACTTTCTTTCAGAGTTGAAATTGGAGTCTGCTGCTCTTGGGGTAGATGCTGTGAATGACTTCCTTTTCAACACTTCTATGAATATTTTCAAAAATGACAAAAACAAAGTTTTTGTACCACTTCCTTTATGTACTTGTCTTTTTACTTTATATCACAATTCTCCTATTGCTGGACATGGTGGACATTCCAAAACCATCCATACTTTTACTTGTTATTTCTCATGGCCTGGTGTCGCCAAAGATATTAAAACATATGTAGATAGCTGCCATGTGTGCACCCTCATGGAGAAAAAGTCAAAAGCACTGGCAGGAAAACTCCTTCCACTTCCTGTGGCTAAACAACCATGGGAAGATCTTTCTGTGGATTTTATTACAGGTTTACCCAAATCACATTCATTTATGGCAATTTGTGTGGTAATAGACCACTTCTCCAAAGAAGTTGTGTTTATTTCCATTTACAATACTTGTTCTTCTTTGGACTTAGCTGTTTTATTTAGAGATCATGTATGGTGTACACACAGACTCCCTTCTACCTTAATTTCTGATTGTGGTCCCCAGTTTGTATCTGCTTTTACCAAGGACTTATGTAAACTCCTCAGTATCTCTCAAAAGATTTCCACAGCCTATCACCCACAAACAGATGGCCAAATTGAGCGTGTCAATCAAGATCTAGAACAATATCTCTGCGCTTATGTAGGAAAAAAGCAGAATAAATAGGCAGACTGGCTCAAAATGGCACAATTCTCCCATAATAATATTGTCACTACTGCAACTGGCTCCATATCCTTCAACGTCACTTGTAACTATGCCCCTTGCATGGGCTTTGAAGGGAGATTAGCAGGTTTTGCCAAAAAAATGGGCCATTCTCATAAGGAGATTAAAGAAGCACTCAAAAATACTTGAGATAGAATAATTACTTCTGTGGAGAAAAGTTGCTTAGAAGCCCTGGAGTATTTCATTGGTCAGCAGGTCTGGCTATCTACCAATAAATTAAAGCTTCCTTATACAGTGAAGAAATTAACCCAAAAATGGATTGGACCTTATGCTATCATCACAGTCCTTCCAAACGCTGTTATGCTTAAACTCCCTAATGCTGTTCGCATTTATCTGATGGTCAATATCTCTCACATTAAACCTTATTGGGAAATGTTACCTGGACAGCCCAAAGTCCAGCCTGAAGCGATTGAGGTAGACTAGGAAGGAGAAGAGCAATTTGAGGTGGATTACATAGCCTTATCATGTCTCAAAAATAGGAAGCTCAAATACTTGATATATTGGAGAGGATATGATGAAACAGATCACACCTGGGAATCATCAGACATTATCAATACTGTCCCTCTGGTAGTTGCCAATTTCCATAAATCAAATCCCTCCGCTCCTCGCAAACTCCATGGACTTACAACTTCTTCCTTCACTTCACTTTTCTCTTCTTACGAGAATTTTACAGTCACCAAACCAACCATGACTCACCTGGAATTCAAGCCATAAAAAGGGGGTAGTGTTATAATATGAATATTTTCAAACTCGGGAACTGCTGCTGATAGCAGCAGAAATCTTACTTGGGTGGATTTGGAGGCATAAATATAATGAATTGAATTTTGCAGCCAAGAAGTACATGGTAGTATGGTACAAGTTGGGGTGAAACAAAACACAAAGGTAGGGGGAATGCTTTCCCTGACTGGAAGTACAAACATTCAGAGAGGGCAATTACTCCAGATTATGAATCAAATTTTCAAACAATTGCATTCTGCGTCTGACAGGACTTGATACATCATGTAGTGAATCTTGGGGGATGGTGCCATTGATGACAAGCATGTTTAATTTGCCAAGTTCTTGGTTGATTTGACTGATTAGGAATGGTTAGGTGTGAAGCGTGAAGTGATGACAAGTTGCACACCTTCTGACGAGGCATTGAAGTTTGGGAAGATCACAATCTCTGATTTGGACATGTGTGTGAGAATGGATAGAATGGCAAATAGTGACGAGGTAAGGCTTTTGGAGTTTGCAAGGATTATAGACACTATTGAAGTCATGTTGGATAGTGACATGAGCACATGAGTTGTTGAATGAACAGGTTGGTAATTCTTGCATGATGTCTTCAGAGATAGTGAGGACATCACCTTTGTCATACCAGAGAATGTTGGTTGGGTCTGAGTCATCATAGTGACCCAAGATTTTGATCAATCTACAAGAGACTTTATGTTTTTGGACAGGATGGATGATTTGAGCTTTTGCATGAATGTCAGAAGAATAGAATACCATACAGTCAGCATTTTCCATGATTGAAGTAGAATGTAAGGAGCGATGAGATAGCTTATTCAGCCGATGATGAGTAAGTCAAAGGAGGTGATGACAGCTTACCTAATGTGCATGTGGTCCAGTTTTCATTGATCACCACCAGTCTGCTGTTTCTTTATTCAGTTGTTCAAGCCATTCATCTTCAGCAGTGAGTTCAGGTATTTGAGGCACCATGAAGAACTTTTTGTCGAAGTCATGAAGGAGACAAACAGTTTGCCTTCCTTTTACTCATGAGAGCATGACATAAAGATTGAATATGTTGAGTCTCCTGGTTGGGGGAGTAGCGATGTTGGTTTGTGTAAGTCATTTTCCATCAGGCAAAGTAATGCAGCATGTTCTAGTAATGGATTGGATGGGAATGACATTGTCAGTGAGACTGGTGAGGGGAGCAGCTCATGTGTGGTCAAGTCTGACTAGGATGAATGCTGGTGGGGATGGCAGATGGACAATGCCTTTTGTGTCATGTTGTGGAGTGGAGATAGGAAAATGAATGATATCAACAATGGTTCCTCATGCTCCATTCATGATGTCAAGGTCTGTATCAAGGTTGTGGGTTATCATGACATGTATACTGATGGCTAGTTCCACAATGTTGGGTAAGAAAGACTTATCCTTTTGAAATGATTGCAGACAACAGGCAAGTGCAGCTCATTCAACCTTTGTTAATGACCAGCCATGAATGCTATCATCGGCATGAGAGACAACAAGTGCTGTTTGACATTCCTGACAGTGTTTGTGGAGTGCATTTGAGTTCCATTGGAGATATACACCATGACAAGGAGTTATTAACATGGTGTCTTTCCATGGCTTGGAGTTAAAATCAGTGGGAGGGTAGTTTGGATGGGATACAATCAGAGATCATAACATGTCGATGTGGTGTGCTTGGACATGTCCAAAGCAAAGATGACAGAGGAAATCATGCCAGATTGGATCAATAACACGAATTTGCTGTATTAGGGTTACAACCATACTGAACTCAAGATAGAGTTCTTGTCTGATTTGAGCCATTGTTGAATTATATTGGGCATCTGTAGAAAAGAAAAGAGCTTTGTGTATAGAACACCTGACAGGGAGAAATTGGTGAGGATCACTGAAAAGCAAGTAATTAACTCCACTGAAGGATCAGGCACTGTCATCATCACAGCCTTTTGTGAAGGCAATATTTAGATACATATGGGCGAAGAATGCTTTTCCTAGCATTGAGAACTCATCAATGATGTCGTAGAGTATGTTTTGCCATACATGTTCAAGTTTTGTTCTGGTGAGAAATAATGGAGGTTTGTCTTTGCATGAGATCATTGCAATGCTGTGGCATGTTTGACCTTCTATAAGTGATGCAGCAACACCAGTGTAAGCATTTTTCGTCAAGAGATGACCAACACCATGGTCACAAAAGTATTCAGTGATTGATTAAATAACTTGTGACTTTCCAACACCACCTTCACCATTGACAATGAGGCAGAGAGGTGGGGGCATGTTACCTTCTAAGGTATATTCCAGGTGCCATATTACGATATTATATGCCCACTGCTGGTCTATGTTGAGTAGTTGAGGATCAAGAGGTTGTAAAGCCTTTTTAGATACAGTTGTCGAGACCATTGGAAGGGTGGATGTGAATGGGTGAGAGGAAGCAGTTAGGATGTCGGTGTCTTCTTTATGAACAGTAGGAGAGTTCAAATGATGTGCTGTTTCTTCCTTATCAAGTTGAGCTACCCATTGTTTCAAATTGAATAAGTCGCTCTCCATGGCACAGTGCAGTCCATCTAAAATGTTATGAAAAAGGGATGTGTCATTGAGATCAGATGGAAAGATATGTGCTTGCTTTGCTGTTTCTATGGCCAGCCATCCATGCAGTTGTTCATGCAATAAGGAAGGTGTGTTGCATTCATCTTCATCATCTTTCCATGTTGCGAGCATTGATTCCCAGTCATTATCTAGTTCTGATGTCAAACTTGGTTGAGAGTTGTCCTTGACTTGACCTGCATCGCATTGTTGTCAATATAATTGTGCTGATGATTCACATTCATGAAAATACTGGATATTGTCTAACTTTCTTAATTGATGTAGAGAGAAAGAGTCCTTCAAGTTATTGAAGGCATCTGCCCAAGGTTGAGTGTGATCCTTCAGATCTATATGGAGATTTCACCAAGGCTTGAAGAGAGCAAGCATGGAAGTGCAATAGAAGTTGTACTGTTCAGGATCATTATTACAGGGGAAGCAACATCCAATGAAATTTATGAGGGTGTTATGACTGAAACATCTGATGATATGGACTCTCGTTTTGTAACATGAATGGGATCTTTAATAGGAAATGTGGGCATGTTTTGGTCAATTGTGAGAAGAGAGAGTGTTATAATATAAATATTTTCAAACTTTTTGGACTTACACCTTTTTCTTTTCTCAGTCATATGACCTGTGCATGTGACCATGGTAACCATCACATGACTAGGCCTAGAAGCTAATGACATCATACCTCATGGTAACCATGCCCCTTTAATTTCCGCTCTTCTCACACAGCCCTTTTCATTTCCATTATCTCGCTCTCATGACCATGTACTCCATTAGTCTATTTATGGTAATCCTTCCCACGCATAGCATGGTCTGTGTACGAGCCTGTATAGTATATAAGGTAGACACTCTGTGACTGGCAACCCCAGTCTAATCCATCTTGTTTACCTTGATAGTCATTGCCTGGGTCATCTGGCCCTTATAGACTGAGTTGAATGGAGAAGACCCCCATACCCTCTTCTTGAGCCAGGACACATGTAGCCTGTGAAGTAGCACCGAGCCTTGTGGATTTTGTCATTCGCGATAAGTTCATAACACTTGAATTAGACTGCTATACACAATGCTCGGATTCCAGAGCTAAGGGAACAAGAGATACTACCACTTGACGGTAGCGAGACTAGCACTTGCCCCACGCTATCTTATACAGTTGTCTGCTATCTAAATATGGATAACGTTGCTACTAGACATAAAGCACTAGTCCCCATCATCAGCTAAGTGCCTAGCTGTCCATGTCCCACTATGCTGATGTGAGCAGGTTTGGGTGATTACCTGTAACGTCACATCTAACACAGATAGTATTTCTGTCACCATAGCCAGGCATTTCCAGTTCCCCCACACATTCCCTTTGTTCTGGATAGTAGTTTAGGTCACTGTGGCCACCTCAGAAAGTGTATATGGAGAAGAAGATATTACCTCTGATCAAAGAAGTATTTTTTATGACAGCAAGTTTGTAGGTTGCCTAGAGTGTGGTTGGAATAGTCCGCACAGTAAGCAGCTGAAAGAAGATTAGTCAAGATTCCATCCCAATCCCGCACCCACAAGGTCTATTGGCCTTCCCATGACAAACAAAGAACTAAACATTACTTGTTCTCCTTCGAATACTTCGGAGTTGAACATTTCCAATCATACCTCTGCCCTATCCAATATCTAAAACCTGTAATCAAATATGTCAACATCAGCGGACTTAGACAACTTGTCACAAGACTCGCCATGCTAAATGTGGACAAGGAAAAGTCCAACATCACCAAAAAGATTGCCGATCCTGAGAAATGAAATGGCGATTGATCCACCTTCCATCTCTGGTGGGTCAAGCTGCGGTTGTGGATTGATGCACAAACTTGGAAGTCCGACAAGCTTCAATGTATTGTGGTCCTCTCATGCTTCGAGAAGAAGGCAGATGGGTTTGCCCAAATTATGTTAGAGAAGTACCTTGACAACGAGGACCCCGAGGTGAAGAACACCCAAGATGTTGTCACAGGCACCAAGGGAGACTCTGCTTGGCCTAGCTGGTCAAGACTCCAAAGAGAAATAAAGGAGTACTTCCGGATTGATGTACTCACCCATGAATCTCTCCAAAAATTAGAAGGCCTTTAGCAAAATGGGCATCCAATCGACCTCTTTTTGCAAAGGTTCAAGGTTCTCCAAAACAAGGCAAATATTGAGGACTACCATGCCATTATGCTCCTCAAGAAGGCAATTGACTACCACATCTATGAAAGGGTCTGGATGAACCACCCTGGATTAGAACCCAATATTGATGATCTCAAGGCTAATTATAGAGCTGTTGGTAGAGTGTATGAACAAATGGCGGTAGAGTGCAGCTCCCCGCAAAATTCCTGCTTCATCCCATGGCCTCAGGATTGATATCAATATCTGCTGCCTTCTAATCCCCCCGCCCCTTAACGTTCTCAGTTTACAGCAACTGGAGTCCAGCTGGGTTGTGGTGCTCCCATGGAGATAGGTGTGCAGCAGGCTGCACCCGCAAGGCAAGACATGAGGACTTGTTTCCTCTGTAACCTCCCTGGGCACATTAAACCCAACTGCTCCAAAAACCCATATTGTCATTCACCCTGTCCTTGTTATAATATGAACATTTTCAAACTTTTCACTTATCCTTTTTCTTTTCTCAGTCATGTGATCTGTGCATGTGACCATGGTAACCTTCACATGACTAGGCCTAGAGCTAATGATGTTATACCATGAGGTGACCTCATCCTTTTAATTTCTACTCTTCTCACACAGCCCATTTTATTTCCATTATCTTTCTCTCACGACCGTGGAATCCATTAGTCTATTTATGGTAACCCATCCCATGCATAGCATGGTCTGTGCGCGAGCCTGTACACTATATAAGTAGATACTTTGCAACTGGTATCCCCAGTCTAATCCATTTTGTTCATCTCGCTAGTCATTGCCTTGGTCTGTTGGCCATTGTAAACTGAGTTGGATGGAGAGGACCCTCATGCCCTCATTCTTGAGCCAGGACACGTGTAGCCTGCGAGATAGTTCTGAGTCTTGTGGTTTTGTCGTTCGTGATAAGATCATAACAGTCCTCCTCAGCAACAGCAACAAGTAGTCTGAGACTACAACCAAGGCACTTATGTGCCTGTGGCAGATTATCCCCAGGTGCAAGTTGTATAATATTACGCCTCCTGTCCCCTCCTCATTCCCCTGGTTACAGCACTGGTAGTAGCAATGGCCACACAACAATTTGTCTTGGATAAAGCCAAGGCATACTATCGTAATAAATTTGAAGTCGAGGCTAAGCAATGCATGGCCAAGGCTTTAAAAGGACACAGCATGTAGGAGTAGAGGGTTCCTTTGTGCCTGAACAATTTTCTTCTTCTTTGTCTTCATATTCTGATTCTGATTTTCCTATTTCCAATTTTTCTTCTATATTACGTAGTTTGTCTACTTCCTCCACAAGAGTGTCTCAATTGAGTATGGCACCAGAGTATAATAATAGTGTGCTTAATTCTCTACAAAAACAACAAAAAATTAGTTCTATTTATAAACCCCTCTCATGTGTTATGACTTCCCAGCATCGCACAATGATATTGTCATTTGGTGGAGAGTTCTCACTTGAGACTGTCATATGTTGCCAGCGGGATGGTCAGTGGGAAAGTCACAAGTTCAAAGCTCTCTTGGACTCTGGTGCTACCCACACATTCATTGATTGTGACTATGTATTATGACATGGCATTCCTTTCTTCACACTTGATAACCCGATTAAGATATATAATGCTGATGGATCAGAAGGCACTATCGGCCAAATTCAGCATGTGGTAATCCTGATTGTGGAAATTGCAGGACATTATGAAACTATAAATGCTTATATATCTAAATAAGGTACACATCATATAATCATAGGGTATGACTGGCTTTTCCACCATAATTTCGAGGTCAATTGGATTCAGCAATCCATTTCATTTCTGCACTGTACTCAATATTGCAAAATTATAGGTGCCAGCCCTTCTGCTTCTAATTATTTCAGACCAGATTCTTCCTTTTTATGTACAATAGAAGATGGACTAAAAGAACAGGTACCAGAGAGGTATTACAAGTTCCTCAAGGTCTTCTCAGAACAAGAATCTACTAGGATGCCAATATGAAAGCCTTGGGGATCATACAGTGGATCTCAAGCCGGACTTCATCCTGAAGAAGGGTTGAGTAATTCCTCTCTCAGACATTGAAATGGACGAAGTTCACACATTCATAGATAAGGAGCTCAAGAAAGGTTATATTGCTTCTTCCAAGTTGCTGCAAATATCTCCCATCTTCTTTATTCCAAAAAAGAACAGTGGGAAAAGAATGGTCATCGATTACCGTTACCTTAATGAGGGTACCATCAAGAATTCCTATCCACTTCCTTTGATCCCACAATTAATTGATTGGCTGAAAAATGCTGACATGTTCACTGCCCTTGACTTACGTTGGGGTTACAACAGTATGCAGATCAAGGAAGGTGATGAATGGAAAGGTGCCTTCATTACCCCAATAGAAGCTTATAAATCCACGGTAATGTATTTCAGAATAACTAATTCTCCCCCTACTTTCCAACAAATGATGAACAATATTTTTAATGACATGTATGCTGTAGTCATTATTTATATTGATGATTGTATAATATTTACATCAAAGAAGACTTGAGAAGAACATGAGGAGGTTGTAAAAGAGGTCCTACATCATCTACACAATAATGACCTTTACATAAAGCCCTCCAAGTGTCACTTCTCAAAGGATAAAGTGGATTTTCTCGGTATGGTTGTATCTAAAAAGGGGGTAGAAATGCAGGAGAAAAAGGTGGCTGGGGTCATGGATTGGCCAATTCCCACCAGATTAAAACAACTACAAGGTTTTCTTGGACTATGTAATTATTATAGGCGTTTCATTTCGGGCTTTGCCGAGATTACATGCCCCTTGAACGATCTTACCAAGAAAGATGTTCCGTTCACATGGGGTCCTGATCAACAAGCGGTGTTTGATGCCCTCAAAAATAAATTTACTACAGCTCCACTTCTCACATATCCAAATTGAGATCAAGAAGTGCGGGTTGAAATGGACGCCTCAGATATAGCTATGGGAGCTGTGCTCTCCACTCAATGCGATGATGGTAACTGGTGATCTATTGCCTTTATTTCACATTCTTTTGATAGCGCTGAGTGCAATTACTCTATTTATGATAAAGAGTTACTTGCAGTGATTCAGGCACTGGAAGAGTGGCACCATTACCTTATTGGTCGGAAATGATTTGAAATCTGGACCGATCACAAAAATCTTGAATATTGAAAGAAGCCGCAGACTCTTAGCAGTCAGCAAGCTCGTTGGCATGCCATACTCCAAGAATTTAATTATGTCTTTATTTATAAACTGGGTTCTTCTAATGGTCAGGCTAATGCGCTTTCACATTGCCTGGACCATGGTGAGGCATTGCAGGACCATAATACCAATATTACAGTCTTGCCTCCCACTGTTTTCATCAATTCTGTTTCTCTCTCTTCAGACTTTCTTTCAGAGTTGGAATCAGAATCTGCTGCCCTTGGAGTGGATGCTGTGAGCGACTTCCTTTTTGACGCTTCTATGAACATTTTCAAAAATGACAAAAACAAAGTTTTCATACCTCTTTCTTTATGTACTCATCTCCTTACCTTATGCCATGATTCTCCTATTGCTGGACATGGTGGATACTCTAAAACCATTCATACTCTCACTCATTATTTCTCATGGCCTGGAGTCACAAAAGACGTTAAGACATATGTAGACAGCTGCCAAGTGTGCGCCCTCATGAAGGGAAAGTCAAAAGCACTGGCAGGAAAACTTCTTCCACTTCCTGTGGCTAAACAACCATGGGAAGATCTTTCCGTTGATTTCATTATGGGTTTACCCAAATCACGTTCTTTTACAGCTATCTGCGTGGTGGTAGACTGCTTCTCTAAAGAAGTTGTGTTTATTTCCACATACGATACTTGTTCTTCTTCGGATCTTGCCATTCTATTTAGAGATCATGTTTGGTGTACACACAGACTCCCTTCTACTTTAATTTCCAATCATGGACCCCAATTTGTATCTGCTTTTACCAAGGATCTATGCAAACTCCTCAGTATCTCTTAAAAGATTTCCACAGCTTATCATCCACAAACCAATGGCCAAATAGAGCATGTTAATCGAAATCTTGAACAATATCTCCGCGCTTATGTAGGAAAAAAGCAGAATGAATGGGCAGACTGGCTTCAAATGGCACAATTCTCCCATAATAATACCATTACCACTGCAACTGGCTCCATCTCCTTTAACGTTACATGCAACTATACCCCTCACATGGATTTTGAAGGAAGGTTAGCTGGTTTTGCTGGAGAAATGGGCTGTTCCCATAAGGAGATAGAAGAAGCACTTGAGAATACTCAAGATAGGATGATCACTTCTACAGAGAAAAATCACTCAGAAGCCCCAGAGTATTCCATTGGTCAACAGGTTTGGCTTTCCACAGATAAACTAAAACTTCCTTATATGGCAAAGAAATTAACCCAAAAATGGATTGAACTGTATGCTATCACCATAGTCCTTCCAAACACTGTTACACTCAAACTCCCTAATGCCATTTGCATTCATTCCATGGTCAATATCTCTCATGTAAAACCTTATCGGAAAATATTACCTGGATAGCCCAAAGTCCGTCCTGATGCGATTGAGGTAGATCAGGAAGGAGAAGAGCAATTTGAGGTGGATTATATAGCCTCATTACATCTCAAGAATAGGAAGTTGGAATATCTGGTACACTAGAAAGAATACAATGAAATGAATCGCACTTGGAAATCATCGGACATCATCAACACTGCTCCTCTGGCAGTTGCCGATTTCCATAAATCAAATCCCTCCACTTCTCGAAAACTCTGTGGACTTACAGCTTCTTCTTTCACTTCTCTCTTCTCTTTCTATGAAAACTTCATGATAGCTGAACCAACCATGACTCACCTGGAATTTGAGTTATAAAAAGAAGGTAGTGTTATAATATAAACATTTTCAAACTTTTCAGCCTTACACCTTTTTCTTTTCTCAGTCACATGACTTGTGCACATGACCATGGTAACCATCACACGACTAGGCCTAGAAGCTAATGACATCATATCTCATGGTAACCACGCCCCTTTAATTTCTGCTCTTCTCACACAGCCCTTTTCATTTCCATTATCTCACTCTCACAACTGTGTGCTCCATTAGTCTATTTATGGTAATCCCTCCCATGCATAGCATGGTCTGTGCACGAGCCTGTATAGTATATAAGGTAGACACTCTGCAACTGGCAATTCCTGTTACAACTTTTTCTTTTCTTCGTACTTCTCTTTCGCCTCTGCTCTATCCATGTACTACCATCCATGCTAGGCCCTCTCATCCAAAGGATCCTAGCACGTCCCACAGACTTTATTCCTTTTCTCCACCTTGGGCTTCTTCAATTGCCTCTGTATCTGTGGCGCATCCTTTTGCCATATTTGTCCCGTTGATTCTCCCGCGATACGTCGGCCACATGTTCTGCTCTTCATCATTATGCGTCCTTCCTTTTCGGGCTTCCTTCCATTCCGTTATGCGTCTTCTTTTGATCCGTAATGCATAACCCTTTCTTTTCTAGTTCTCCTCGCATTTCTTACTACGGTCCGTGCGCGAGGAGACTGCGTATATAGTCAACTCGAGTATCACTTAGATCGCTAGTTTAGACCTCCTTTGAGCTACCTTGTATCTCGTTGCCTAGCAATCTACTTGCTTCTCTTGTCTTACTCACCCCGCGATTAGGGAACCCCTAGATCGCTTCCTTGATCGACTCGTCCTTTGACTTGTCGATACCTTGTCCACCATTGGAGGAATCCCCACAATGGAAGTACTGTGTCGTCGGCTCCCAACCTGACTCCTTTGATCGGTTCGCTCTACGCTTACTGATATCTTCAAGGAATCTCCTTGACCCTTGCTGACGGAGGAATCCCCACGTCAGAACCACTGCGTCGTCGGCTCTCAATCCGACTCCTTGTCATCGAAGGCCCCTTGCGATTACTCCTATCCCGGGTAGTCTTAACAAAAGGTCTAAACTCTCTAGCAGAGGCTACCACCGTGTAAGCCTTCATCATTCACCCCCAGCGTAACCACCCCACGTGGGGACTTTATCGTCCCACACCTGCTGAACCTTCTTCCCTGGAGGAATCGGACGAGTCTACCCATCTAGAGGATCAGGAACCAGACGAACTCTTTGCTCGGATCGAGCATACCCTTCACCACCAGACAGCAGAACAATGAGACCAGAACCTAGCCACTGCCCTCTCCTGAAGCCTCACCATCCCATCCGCACCAACAACCGCCCCCTCCTCTCCTACTCCTACACGATCTACTACCTCCAGTCCCACTCGTGCTGTTCCTTCTATCACTAGCACTGTTACTAGTGTTCCTGTTCATCCTCCCCCTATTCCATCCCTACCTCCGTCCTCGCTGATAATGTTCTCCTGTCCCACTGAGCTCTGCCTTGGCGTCCCCAAGACCTTTGATGGCTCTTATGACAAAGCCATACCTTGGTTGAACACTGTGTTGTTTTACCTCACAGTGAATGATGCTACGTACAATTCCGACTCCAAAAAGGTCGCCTTCGCCCTGTCTTTTATGACTAAGGGACCCGCCCTCACCTGGGCAACCACCTATCGCATGTCTATGACCAACGCAGGCGTTGCAACCATCGGCACCTGGGAAAACTTTGTCAAAGCTTTCAAAACCGCGTTCGAACACCACAACATGGTCAACAATGCCATCACCTGGCTCACCACCAAACGCGTTCTCATTGGTAAGAACGGCGTTTACAACCCTTCGCTGAACTCCTACATAGCCAAGTTCAAGAACAAAGTCGCTATGTCACAGGTCCAGGACGACAATGTCCTCATCTCCTACTTCGCTTCCGGACTCCCCCCTGCTCTTATGAGGAAGATTATGTCCATGGAGAAAGTTCCTTCGACCATTGAAGTATGGTACGACAAGGCCGTCCACTTCCAAACCCAATGGGATCGTGCTGCTGAGTTATCGCGCTGATACTCCCGGCCTTCGTACCAACCACACCAGAACTTCTCCTCTTCCTCTTGCACCCCCGCCAAAGACCCTGACGCCATGGACGTTGACGTCATCTGAGTTCCTAGAATGACTCCGGAAGAAAGGAAGCATTGTGTCGAGAAGAAACTTTGTTTCAGATGCCGTAAACCCGGCCACTTCACCCCTGCCTGTCCTACTTTTCCAGCTGCCAAACTGGTCATAAAGGCGATCGGTCAGGATGATGATGAAGATGTCCCAGCGGTCAGGAGGGTTAGATTCAAGAAGATGGATTTTTAAATAGGGGAACTTCTTCGATGTGAGTCTTCCCTTCTTCTTCTCCCGTGTGTGCACCTGTACTTGTAACGTCCACTACCAAGGCAATGCAAATCCCCGTTCAAGTAATCGTACCCTCGCACACACTGAAAGCCATCGACACCCGTGCCCTCATCGATAGTGGAGCCGACATCTCCTGTATCGACTAGGACTTTGCCCGAAAACACAAGCTTCCTCTCACGAAGCTCAACAAACCAATCCACGCCCGGAACGCTGACAACTCCTTTAACAAGAAAGACGCCATCCGGTACTCCTGCTCGCTGTTCCTCAACATTGAGGGAATAGCACGCCAAGTAAACTTCATGGTCATGTCCCTCGGACGTGACAATGTCATCCTCGGACTCCCTTGGTTGAAAGAAACCAACCCTGCCATCGACTGGGCTAAACAGACTCTTTCACTCTCCAAAAGTCTCGACTAGTCGAAAGAACTCTATGCCTTGCACTTGACGGATTACAACTGTCACTCGTCCAAATTTTGGAAACCACCACCTCGTGCTCCTTGACATATCCACGTCAACTCCATCACCCACTCTCATTTGTTCGAATACAATGAATGGAGAGACCCCTCTGCCCATTGCCAACATGATAACGACATCCGGATCATGTTCCGCATCATTAAAAGCGGATCTCGATATATCCCGAAAGGATCCCCGGTCATCGGACACCTTACCCAGGCTACTGAACTTGCCATGGCTGCTGAGAAGGAGAAACCCAAACCGGTCCTCCCAGCAGAATACTCTGAGTTCGCTTCCATCTTCTCAAAGGAAGCTACTGATCACGTTCCACCCTCGCGGCCTTACGACCATGAGATCAACCTCAAGGATTCTTTTACCCCAAAGATCGGGAAACTCTATCCCCTCTCTCCCAAAGAATGCACCACCACCAAGTCCTTCTTACAGGAAAATCTAGATTGCGGCAAGATCCACCCCTCAAAGTCCCCTCAAGCTTCCCCGTTCTTCTTTGTCAAAAAGAAGGACGGCGGTCTCCATCCCTGCCAAGACTATCGATACGTCAACGAACACACCGTTCGTGACACTTATCCTTTGCCCCTTGTATCCGATCTCGTCAACAAACTCCACGATGCCAAAGTATTCACCAAGTTCGACGTTCGATGGGGATACAACAATGTCCGTATCAAAGACGGACACCAATGGAAGGCCGCCTTTATCACCCATAAGGGGCTTTTCGAACCCACCGTAATTTTTTTTGGTCTTTGTAACTCACCTGCCACGTTTCAGAGATTCATGAACGATTCCTTCCGTGATATGATCGCCGAAGGCTGGCTCGTCATCTATATGGTCGACCTCCTTATCGCCTCCTCCAATGATGCAACACATACGGAATGAACTAAGCGTGTACTCCAACGCATAACCGAACTCGACTTGCACTTGAAGCTTGAAAAATGCAAGTTCGCTGCCACCGAAGTAGAGTATCTTAGGATGATTGTCAAACCCGGACAACTTGCCATGGACCCTGTCAAGCTTGACAGAATTGCCTCCTGGCCAGTCCCCTCCACTGTCAAGGACGTTAGATCTTTCCTTGGCTTTGCCAATTTCTATCGCAGATTCATCCCTGACTACTCTAACATTGCTCGCCCCCTCATAGACCTCACCAAGAAGCTTAGTTTGTGGTCCTGGTCGTCGGCTTGCACCCACACCTTCGACACCCTCAAGGCGCTCTTCCTCAAGAAACCGGTTTTACAAATGCTGAATCTTTCAGCCCCTTTCACCATCGCCACCAACACCTCTAAGTACACCTCTGGAGGCATCCTCCTCCAGACCGACGCCAACGGAGAATGGCATCCTTGTTCTTATATTTCCCAATCGTTCTCTCCTGCGGAATGAAACTATGACATTTACGACAGAGAACTCCTTGCCATGATCCGCGGTTTGAAAGCATGGTGCCACTACCTCCACGGCTCAGCTTTCCCCATCCAAACCTTCATGGATCACAAGAACCTGACCTATTTCTGTCAGCCGCAGACCCTCAACCGCCACCAAGCCTGTTGGCTAATCGATTTAGCTGACTTCGACCTTAAAATGATCCACGTTCCCGGCACGCAACTTGCCAGCCCTGACGCCCTATCTCGACGACCAGATCTTCTCCCGGCGTCAGACCTCGACAACGAAGGCATAACCCTTCTCCCACCTTCTCTTTTTATTAACACTATTGATGCCGCTCTCCATGAACGGATCAAAAAATCCTCTGAGTCTGACACTTTAGTTTGTTAGGCCCTTCAATCCATGAACGAGGAAATTCCTCCTGTGTTCCGCTCCCGCCTCGCTGACTGGCAGCTTGATGCCGGTATCTTGACCTATCAGGGTCGCGTTTACGTCCCCGCCGATGATTCCCTTCGTCGTTCTATCCTACAGCGCTGCCATGACCACGAGACTGCCAGTCACCCTGGCTTCCTCAAGACGTGTCAGCTTGTCACCGCCGAATTCTGGTGGCCGGACCTCGCCACCTATGTCCGTCACTATGTTGAAGGTTGCGCCACCTGTCAACAAGCGAAGTCCAATACGCACCCTTCCGTTCCCCCTCTCACTCCGATCAAATCTACCGCGTCCTGCCCGTTCCAGCAGATCTCCTGTGATCTGATCACCGACCTTCCGGTTTCCTCTGGTTTTGACTCGCTCTTGGTCGTGGTCGACCATGGGCTTACAAAGGGGGTAATTTTATGCACTACCAAGAAAACCATCACCGCCAAGGAGGTTGCCACCCTCTTTTTCCACAAAGTCTTCCTTCGCTTCGGTCTCTACAACAAAATCATCTCTGACCAAGGACCCCAGTTCGCAAGTTCGTTCGCATGCGAGCTGGGAAGACTACTGCGATATGATCTATCCCTCTCCACCACATACCATCCACAGACCGACGGAGAGACCAAACGCGTCAACCAGGAAGTCAAGACTTATCTCCGCATCTACTGTGGATCTAACCCAGGGTCATGGGCAGATTCGATCTTCCATGCCAAATTCGCGCACAATCACCGCCCCCACTCCGTTACAGGCAAATCCCCCTTCTTCCTCATGATGGGATATGAACCCCACGCACTGCCACCGATCATTGCCAATTTGGATCTTCCTGCAGTAGAAGACCCTTTCAGCTGCCCGAGACGAGGCTCTCGCCTCCCATGAGCTGTCACGTCAGACCATGTCAGCCCGAACTAGACGACATTTCAAACCCTTCGCCCTAGGGGATAGGGTTTGGCTCAAAGCACAGAACTTGAAACGGTCCATTGCAAATCCCAAGTTTGCCTCCAAACAAGAAGGACCCTTTACAGTCACAAAGGTACTGTCCCCGATTACATATCAACTACGCCTCCCAAAGGCCT
>JBBPQZ010000327.1:0-17817 GCA_038092795.1 Boletus rubissimus
GGGATCTAACGTGGGGATTCCTCCGTTAGCAAGAGTCGAGGGGATTCCTCGAAGATATCGGTAAGCGTAAGAGCGAACCGATCAAGGGTAGTCGGGTTGAGGGCCGACGCGCAGTACTTCCGTTGTGGGGATTCCTCCAACGGTGGACAAGGGTATCGGCGAGTCGAAGGACAAGCCGATCAAGGAAGCGATCTAGAGATTGCCTAACCGCGGGGTGAGTAAGACGGAGAGTAGCAAATAGATTGCTAGGCGACGAGATACAAGGTATATCGAAGGAGGTCTAAACTAGCGAACTATGTGGTACTCGGGTTGTTTATATACGTGGTCTCCTCGCGCATGGACCTAAGTAAGAAATGCGAGGAGAACGAAGAAAGAAAGAGTGACGCATTACGGATCAAAAGAAGACGCGCCACGGAATGGAAAGAAGTCCGAAAAGGAAGGACGCGTAATGATGAAGATCAGAACACGCGGCCAACACCTTGCGGGAGAATCAACGAGACAAATATGGTAAGAGGATGTGCCACGGGTACGGAGGTAGTTGGAGAAGCCAGTGGCGGAGAAAAGGAATATAGTCTGTGGGTCATGCTAGGATCCATTGGATAAGGGGTCCTAGCACCGATGGTAGTACATGGATTGAGATGAGGCGAAAGAGAAGTACGAGAAAAAGAAGAAGTTGTAACATAGGGAGATAGACAAGGTCCTCCATGTCTTTTCAAAATGGTCCTTCATACACATGCAAATCAGTGCATAGGCTATAGGGCCACAGTTATAGCTGTTTTGTGGCCAATCCCTAATTATTACCATGATATTCTTGACATCTCCAGCATCCCAAAGATAAAGGTCAGCTAAAATATCCCAGTACTCTATGTTATAATATGAACATTTTCAAACTTTTCAGACTTGTATCTTTTCTTTTATCAGTCACATGATCTGTGCACATGACCATGGTAACCCTCACATGACCAGGTCTAGAACTAATGATGTCATACCATGAGGGGACCTTACTCTTTTAATTTCCGCTCTTCTCACACAGTCCTCTTAATTTCTGTTATTTTTCTCTCACATTTGTGAAACCACTTAGTCTATTTATGGTAATCCATTCCACGCATAGCATGGTCTGTGCGCATGCCTGTACAATATATAAAGTAGCACTCTGCAACTGGTATCCCCAGTCTAATCCATTTTGTTCACCATGCTAGTCATTGCCTTGGCCATCTGGTCATTGTAGACTGTGTTGAGAGGAGAAGACCCACATACCCTCATCCTTTGAGCCAGAAATCATGTATCCTGCGAAGCATTGTCCAAACCTTGTGGTGTGATTAGTCATTCACGATAAAGTCATAATACTCTGGCCCTCTCCAAGCCCTTCAGTTAGCATTGTATTAAGAATTACCTTCTTTCCAATATATATGCAGTATGAGCTCCATAGTTGAAGACAACAGCAAAGAAGTGTGCTGTCTCTGATTTATAAACTAGGAATAACACAGGAACCATAGGGCAGGGTTAGTTTATAGGCACATGATGACTGTGCCTATATCTCATAACTACTATTGGAGAGAGCTGAAGATTGTAGGCATCACAAAGAACCATAATGAAGTGACATGCAGCATTGCCATGAATGTTATGCCGGATGGAGGTGAGGTAAAAGTCTGCAACTGTGCTTTGAATCCAGGATTTATCACTAAGGGAATCAAGGTCCAGGTATGTAGAATGCCATAGTATGGCAGAGGACAAGAACACTGTTGGAAACAGTATTTGTTTTATATCACAGGATCAAAGAAAAACTCTTTCATATCTGCCATATTTTGTCTGGCCATTCAATCAGGAAGAGGAATTGCATCATTTTGGTCTAGGTTTGCATCTGGCTGGGCTTTCCATGAAAATGTCTGTTGCTGGTGCTCTTTTTTGTACTTCATTTCTTCTAATCCTGCTTCTTGAATTTCATGGTTCTGCAAACCATGTGTAGACTCTACCATATCCACCATGTCTATAGATGGCTTTTGAATATGCTGGCATTTCCCTGGAAATCTTCCTTTGGGCCTTTTTATGACTAGATAGCATGAAAACTATACTCAATGTGATATGGGTGAAAATTGCACACTTTTTGGTTGAACTACAGATATTAAGAAGGTGGCTACTGGTATAAGGTGAGCAGTGAGTGAGAAACAAAAGAGAAAGAGCATGGTTGAAACACTTTCCTGGTTTTTTAAATACATGTGCCAGGGGTGTTGCTAACATTGAGTGAAATGAAATAACTCAGTGATTTGTGAAGATGTAGAATCATCCTCAGTACTCACCTTCAATCTTATTCACAGATATGTTTGCATTCATTTTTTTCTAGAGTACCCTTTTCCTCTTTGGTGGCCTTCTTTCTCTTCCTCTTTGTAATATGTCAGTTGGTTGCCTTTCACACAAATCTAAAGGAGATGAGAGATGATTATGGGACTTGAACAGGAAAGCTTGCCTGAATCTTCAGCATCCTTGAGATCATCTTCCTAATGTTTTCATTTCAAAGGCCTGCCTCCATTTTCATTGGCCTTGTCATCCTAATCAGATGCTAGTGTAAAATAGTGATCTAGGACATCATTAAAAGATGATGCCAGAGAGAAGGGTGATGGAGGAAGAGATGTATGAATGTCAAAGATATCATTATTATTCCTTACTAGTGTAAAGTGATCTAGAATTGCCACAGAGGTTGGTAAAGGTGAATTCCAAGCGAGCTTGGAAATCTCAGATGAGGATCTAGGCTTCAAAGTTAAATAATCAATCTAGTTATTGAATGACTGCAGGTAAGATGATGGCAAAGCCTTGGACAGTGGGGAGAATTGATTGGAAGTGATAACATGAGTCGTGGAAGACATGTTCAATTTTGGCAGTTGATGTAAGATATCATCCATTATAGATAGTTTGAAATGTGGAGTATGGTCTGCTATGAAGGAGATGTGAGTTCTATGACCACTATGCAATTGCTCCAGCATATATATAGACAGTAGTACTATATATATCAAATATTAAATATCATGAGGTATATTTAGTCCTAGATCATATATTGACAATCATGTATGTTTCTTATGGCATGGTATATATGCATATATATCATTTAGTCATGTCCTATGCCTCAGTAATTATGTACATTCTTGATGATCCATCAGGGGTCTAGCAAGATAAGTAATATATAAGATACAGGATCACCAATGTCTCTCTAATCTCTTTGCCCATATCCTAGCAATAATGACTGATGACCAGATTCCAACCATTGGAGAGTTCTCTAACCTTCCTACAAGGGGAAAGTACATTGCTGTATAGAGGAAAGTCAGTGCCAATGCCATACTGACCTCTTCCATAGTCATCAACAAGAAAAGCAAAAATAGTTGTTGGTGTTCATCTAATTCTTAACTAATTTATTTACTTGTTTGTGCAGACTATTATATGTATATCCTGCTGGAATAACCTGTAAGTAGTTTTGTACTCAGGGCTGGCACTTCTAACAAGATGCCATACCATCAGAGTGATGGTTAGAGCTTTCAATAACAAGCTTTGGCAAGCCATAGTCAAGAATATTAGGGTGGAGATCATTGAACATGCAGTAAGATCTGATTATCTGACTTTGTGGCAAATTATGGTATATATGATTGTTTTCTATTCTTTTTATTGTTGTTGTTGTTGTTGCAGTAGGGACATCCACAGAATGTTTGAATCATAATACAATGATTTCATCATAGTTATAATTCTATCACAAATAACAGAAAACAAGACCACAAGGCTTAGGACAACTTTGCAGTGTACACAACTACTGGCTCGATGATGAAGAAGAAAATAAGGGTCTTTTCCATTTAACTCAGTCTACAAGGGCCAAAGGACCCAGGGAATGACTATTGAGGTAAACAAATGAATTAGACTGGGAATTCCAGTCATAGAGTGTCTACTTTATATATGTTACAGGTGTGCACACAGACCATGCTATGCTGAGAGGTTCTACCATAATTAGACTAATGAGAGAAGTGACAGTGGGAAAGAGATAACAGAGATTAAAGGGGCTGTGTGAGAAGAGTGGAAATTAAAGAGGCATGGTTATCATAAGGTATGATATCATTAGTTCAAGATCTAGTTATGTATGTGATGATTACCACAGTCATGTGCACAGATCATATGACTAAAAAGAGAAAAGTGTTAAGTTCAAAAAGTTTGAAAATGTTCATATTATAATACTACTTTCTTTTTAAGACTCAAATTCCAGGCAAGTCGTGGTTGATTTAATGACTGTGAAGTTCTTGTAAGGAGAGAATAGAGAGGCAAAAGAAAAAGCTGTAAGGCTATGGAGTTTATGAAGAGTGGAAAAATTTGATTTGTAGAAATTAGCAACTGCCAAAGAAGCAGTATTGATGATGTCTGATGATTCCCAAGTACAATCTGTTTCATCATACCCTTTCCAATATACCAGATATTCAAGCTTCCTATTTTTTAGACATGATGACGTGATGTAATCCACCTCAAATTGCTCTTCTCCTTCCTGATCTACCTCGATCACATCAGGCCAGACCTTGGGCTGTCCAGGTAAAGTTTCCTGATAGGTTTTATGTGAGAGATGTTGACTGTAGAATGAATGTGGACAGCATTAGGGAGTTTGAGCATAATGGCATTAGGAAGAACTATGGTGATAATGTAAAGTCCAATCCATTTTTGTGTTAATTTCTTTGCCATATAAGAAAGCTTTAATTTATCCATAGATAGCCAGATCTGCTGACCGATGGAATACTCCAGGGCTTTTGAGTGACTTTTTTCCACAGAAGCAATCATTCTATCTCTGGTATTTTCCAGTGCTCTTTCTATCTCCTTGTGGAAATGGCTCATTTCTCCTGCAAACCTAGCTAATCTTCCTTCAAAGCCTATGTGAGGGGCATAATTTCAAGTAACATTAAAGAGGATGGAGCCAATTGCTGTGGTGATGGTATTATTATGTGAAAATTGAGCCATTTTGAGCCAGTCTGCCCAATTGTTTTGCTTCTTTCCAACATAAGCATGGAGGCATTGCTCAAGATCTTGATTAACATGCTTCATTTGGCCATCTGTTTGCAGGTGATAGGCTGTGGAAATCTTTTGGGAGATACTGAGGAGTTTGCATAGATCCTTGGTAAAAGCAAAGATGAATTGGGGTCCATGATCAGAAATTAAAGTAGAAGTTCATGGATACACCATAGGTGATCTCTGAATAAAATGGCTAAGTCCAAAGAAGAACATATATTGTAGGTGGGAATAAACACAACTTCTTTAGAGAAGCAGTCTACTACCACACAAATTGCCATAAAAGAACGTGATTCAGATAAACCCATGATGAAATTGACTGAAAGATTTTTCCATGGTCATTTCGCCACAGGAAGAAAAAGGAGTTTTCTTGCCAGTGTTTTTTGTTTTTCTTTTTAAAGGCGCATACTTGGCAGCCATCTATATAAGTTTTAATGTCTTTGGTGATATCAGGCCATGAGAAATATTGAGTAAGTGTATGGATAGTTTTTGAATGTCCACCATGTCTAGTGATAGGCAAGTTATGACATAAAGTGAAAAGACAGGTACATAAAGGAAGAGGTATGAAAACTTTGTTTTTGTTATTTTGGAAAATGTTTATACTGTAGAGGCATCAAAAAGGAAGTCATTCACTACATCCACTCCAAGAGTGGCAGACTCAAATTCTAACTCCAAAAGAAAGTCCAAAGATAAAAAAACAAAATTAATAAAAATGGCAGGAGGCAAGATTGTGATATTGGTATTATAATCTTGCACAGCCTCCCCATGGTCTGGGTGTTATGATAGCACATCAGCACAACCATTAGAAAAACCAGATTTATAAATAAAGACATAATTGAATTCTTGAAGAACAGCATGCCAATGGGCTTGCTGACCACTTAAAGTCTGCAGCTTCTTCCAATACTCCAGGTTCTTGTGATTGGTCTATATCTTGAATCTTTCCCAACCAATTAGATAATGGCACCACTCTTTCAGTGCATAAATAACTACAAGTAATTCTTTGTCATAAATAGAATAGTTGCACTTGGTGCTATCAAAAGAGTGAGAAATGAAGGCAATAGGCCTCCAATTACCATCATTGTATAGAATAGAGAGCACAGCTTCTGTGGCAATATCCAAGGCATTTGTTTCAACCTGCACTTCTTGATTTTGGTTAGGATAAGCAAGAAGTGATGCAGTAGTGAACTTCTTTTTGAGAGCTTTGAATGCTGCTTGTTGACTGGAATCCCATATGAACAGAACATCTTTCTTGGTAAGATCATTCAAGGAGCATGCAATCTCAGCAAAGCCTGAAATGAAATGCCTATAATAATTACAAAGTCTGAGAAAACCTTGGAGCTGTTTTAATTTGGTGGGAATTGGCCAATCCATGACTTTAGCCACTTTTTTTTCTTACATTTCTACCCTCTTTTTTGATACTACCATATTGAGAAAGTCCATTTTGTTCTTTGAAAAATGACACTTGGAGGATTCTATATAAAGATCATTATCACATAGGTGACATAAGACCTCTTTTACTACCTCCTCATGTTTTTTCTGAGTTTTCTTCAATGTAAATATCATACAGTCATTAGTGTAAATAATTATTGCAGCATACATGTCATTAAAGATATCATTCATTATTTGTTGGAAAGTAGGAGGAGAATTAGTCATTTTGAAATACATTACTGTGGGTTTATAAGCACCAATTGGGGTAATGAAAGCATCTTTCCATTTGTCACCTTTCTTGATCTGCACATTATTGTAACCCCAACATAAGTCAAGGACTATAAACATATCAGCATTTTTCAGCTGATCAATTAATTGTGGAATCAATGAAAGCAAATAGAAATTCTTGATGGGGCCTTCATTGAGGTAATGGTAATTGATGACTATCCTTTTCTCACTGTTTTTTTTTGGAATAAAGAAGATGGGAGAAGTTTGTAATCACTTGGAGGGTACAATATACTCTTTTTTGAGTTCCTTATCTATAAATGTGTGGACTTCATTCATTTCAATGTTCAAGAGGGGAATTACTTGACCCTTCTTCAGAATAAAATCTGGCTTGAGATCTACAGCATAATCTCAAGGCTTTTGTATTGGCATTCTGGTAGATTCTTGTTTTGAGAAGACCTTGAGGAACTTGTGATAGGTTTTGGATACTTGTTCTTTTAGCTCTTCCTCTATTGTACAAAGATGAACAGGGTCTGGCCTGAAATAATTAGAAGCAGAAGGACCAGCCCCCATGATTTTACACTACTAAGTATAATGTGGAAATGAAATGGATCATTAAATCCAATTGACTTTAGGATTATGGCAAAATGGCCAGTCATATCCAATAATCATCTAATGTGTTCTTAATTTAGATATATAAGCATCTATTGTTTTATAATGCCCAGTGATTTCCACAATCAGGATTACCGCATGCTGAATTTGGCCAATAGCACCTTCTGATCTATCAGCGTTATGTATCTTAATTGGATTATCAAGGGTAAAGAAAGAAATACCATGATGTAAAATATAGTTACAATCAATGAATGTGTGAATAGCATCTGAGTTCATGAGAGCTTTGAACTTGTAACATTCCTACTAACTATCCTGCTGGCAACATATGACAGTTTCAAGTGAGAACTCTTTGCTGAATGACAATGTTGTTGTGTGATGCTGGGAAGTCATAACACACAAGAGGGTTTATAAATAGAAGAGATTTTTTGTTGTTTTGGTAGAGAATTAAGCACACTATTATTAAACTCTGGTGCCATGCTCAATTGAGACACTCTGACAGAGGAAGCAGACAGACTATGTATATAGAAAATAAGTTGGAAATAGGAAAATCAGAATCAAAACAAGAAGAAAATTGTTCAGGCATAAAAGAACCCTCTACTTTTATGTGCTATGTTCTTTTAAAGCTTCTCTTGGCTTCCACTTCGAACTTGTCATAGTAAAATGCCTCAGCTTCACCTGAGACAAATGTTTGTGTGGCTATTGCTGCTACTGGTCCCATAACTGGGGGAATGGGGAAAGAACAGCAGGCATAATGTTGGGCAACCTGTGTCTGTGGGTAAAAATTGGCATATTTATTTTCTGCCACAGGTATGTAAGCATACTGATTGTAATCACATGACTTGTTGTCTTTGTTGTAGAATATAAAAAGGTTGATGATATGGATTCTTTGGACAATCAGATTTGATATGTCCCAGGAGATTATAGAGGAAGCAAGTCCTTATGTCTGGTCTTGTGGGTGCAGCCTGCTGCATACCTATTTCCATGAGAGCACTATGACCTGGCTGTTATGACTTTATCGCAAATGACTAATCACACCACAAGGCTCGAACAATGCTTTGCAAAATACACGATTCCTGGCTCAAAGGATGAGGGTATGTGGGTCTTCTCCTCTCAACACAGTCTACAATGACCAAATGGCCAAGGCAATGACTAGCATGGTGAATAAAATGAATTAAACTGGGGAAACCAGTCGCAAAGTGCTACTTTATATACTATACAGGCATGCACACAGACCATGCTATGTGTAGGAGGGATTACCATAAATAGACTAAGTGTTTCCACGGTTGTGAGAGAAAGATAACGGAAATTAACGGGGCTGTGTTAAGAAGAGTGGAAATTAAAAGAGTGAGGTCACCTCATGGTATGATATCATTAGTTCTAGACTTGGTCATGTGAGGGTTACCATGGTCACGTGCACAGATCATGCAACTGAGAAAAGAAAAGATACAAGTTCAAAAATGTTTGAAAATGTTCATATTATAACACTACCCCCTTTTTATGACTCGAATTCCAAGCGAGTTGTGGTTGGTTCAGTGACTGTAAAGTTTTCAAAAGGAGAGAAGAGAGAAGCGAAGAAGGATGTCGTGAGTTCATGGAGTTTACATGAAGCAGAGGGATTAGATTTGTGGAAATTGGCAACTGCCAAAGGGGCAGTATTGATGATGTCAAACGATTCCCATGTGTGGTCAGTTTCATCATATCCCTTCCAATGTACCAAATATTCCAACTTTCTATTTTTTAAACACAATGAGGCTATGTAATCCACCTCGAATTGTTTTTCCCCTTCCTAGTCTACTTCAATCGCATTGGGTCAAATCTTAGGCTGTCCTAATAGAGTTTCCCGATAAGGTTTTACATGAGAGATATTGACCGTGGGATGAATGCGAACAGCATTGGGGAGTTTAAGCGTGACGGCATTAGGAAGGACCGCTGTGATAGCATAGGGTCCAATCCATTTTTGGGTTAACTTTTTAGCCGTATATGGAAGTTTGAGTTTATCGGTGGATAGCCAGACTTGCTGACCAATAGAATACTCTGGGGCTTCAGAACGACTTTTCTCCGCAGAAGCGATCATGCGATCTCGAGTATTTTCAAGTACTTCTTTAATCTCCTTGTAAGAACGGCCTATTTCTCCTGCAAATCCAGCTAATCTCCCTTCAAAGCCCATGTGCAGGGTGTAATTGCATGTGATATTGAAAGGGATGGAACCGGTAGCAGTAGTGATGGTATTGTTATGAGAGAATTGGGCCATTTTGAGCCAGTCTGCCCATTCGTGTTGCTTCTTTCCTACGTAAGCGTGGAGATATTGTTCTAGATCTTGATTAACATGCTCAGTTTGGCCATCGGTTTGCAGATGATAGGCTGTGGAAATCTTCTGAGAGATACCAAGAAGTTTACAGAGTTCCTTGGTAAAAGCAAACACAAATTAGGGACCATGATCGGAAACTAGTGTAGAAGGGAGTCCATGTATACACCAAATGTGATCTCTAAATAATTTTGCTAAGTCCAAAGAAGAACATGTATCATAAGTGGGAATAAACACAACTTCTTTGGAGAAGCGGTCTACTACCACACAAATAGCCGTGAAAGAATGTGATTCTGGTAATCCTGTAACGAAATCGACCGAGAGATCTTCCCATGGTCTTTTGGCCACAGGCAAAAGAAGGAGTTTTCCTGCCAGTGCTTTTGACTTTCCCTTTGTAAGGGTGCACACTTGGCAGCTATCTACATATGTTTTAACATCTTTGGTGACACCAGGCCATGAAAAATAGCGAGTGAGAGTGTGTATAGTTTTAGAATGTCCGCCATGGCCGGTGATGGGAGAATCGTGACAGAGAGTAAGAAGATGAGTACATAAGGAAGGAGGTATGAAAACCTTGTTTTTGTCATTTTTGAAAATGTTCATAGAAGCATCAAAAAGGAAGTCGTTCACGGCATCCACTCCAAGAGAAGCAGACTCCGATTCCAACTCCGAAAGAAAGTCCGAAGAAAGAGAAACCAAATTGATGAAAACAGTGGGCAGCAGGACCGTGATATTGGCATTATGATCCTGCACTGTGTCACCATGGTCCGAATGACAAGAGAGTACATCAGCCCAGCCATTAGAAGAACCCAGTTTATAAATAAACACATAGTTGAACTCCTGAAGCACGGCATGCCAACGAGCCTGATGACCACTAAAAGTCTATGGCTTCTTCCAATACTCCAAGTTTTTGTGATCAGTCCAGATCTCGAACCCTTCGCGACCAATAAGATAGTGATGCCACTCTTCCAGCACCCAAATCACTGCAAGTAATTCCTTATTGTAAATAGGATAATTGCACTCTGCACTATCAAAGGAGTGGGAAATAAAGGCGATAGGTCGCCAGTTACCATCGTTGCATAGAGTTGAGAGCACAGCTCCCGTGGTGATATCTGAGGCGTCAGTTTCAACTTGCACTTCTTGATCTTGATTAGGATAAGTGAGAAGTGGAGCTATGGTGAACTTCTTTTTGAGGGCATTGAATGCTGCTTGTTGATCGGGACCCCATGTGAACGGAACATCTTTCTTGGTAAAATCGTTCAAGGGGTGTGCGATCTCAGCAAAGCCTGAAATGAAACACCTATAATAATTACAAAGACCAAGGAATCCTTGGAGCCACTTCAATCTTGTGGGAACCAGCCACTCTAAAACTCCAGCGACTTTCTTTTCTTGCATTTCTACCCCCTTTTTAGATACGACCATACCGAGAAAGTCCACCTTGTCCTTTGAAAAGTGACACTTAGAGGGTTTGACGTAAAGGTCATTATCGCATAAACGACATAGAACCTCTTTTACGACCTCTTTGTGTTCTTTCCAAGTCTTCTTCATGTAAATATCATACAGTCATTGATGTAAATAATTACTATGGCATACATGTTGTTAAATATATCATTCATTATTTGTTGGAAGGTAGGAGGAGAATTAGTCATTCCAAAATACATTACCATGGGTTCATATGCACCAATTGGGGTAATGAAGGCACCTTTCCATTCATTGCCTTCCTTGATCCACACATTATTGTAACCCCAACGTAAGTCAAGGGCTGTGAACATGTCAGCATTTTTTAGCTGATCTATAAGTTGCGGGATCAAAGGAAGCAGATAGGAATTCTTGATGGTACCTTCGTTAAGGTAATGGTAGTCAATGACCATCCTTTTTCCACCGTTCTTTTTTGGAATAAAGAATACAGGAGAAGTTTGAGGCGATTTGGACAGAGCAATGTATTCTTTTTTAAGCTCCTTATTGATAAATGCGTGAACTTTGTCCATTTTGATGTCCAACAGGGGAATTACTTGACCCTTCTTCAGGACAAAGTCCAGCTTGAGATCTACGGCATGATCCCAAGGCTTTCGTAACGGCATTTGGGTAGATTCTTGTTCCGAGAAAACTTCAAGGAACTTGTGATACACCTCGGGAACTTGATCCTTTAGTCTGTCTTCGATAGTATATAAAAAGGAAGGACTTGGTTCGAAATAATTAGAAGCAGGAGGTTCAGAACCCATAATTTTGCAATATTGAGTGCAGCACGGAAATGAAATAATCTTCTGCACCCAGTCGACCTCAGGATTATGGTGAAAAAGCCAGTCATACCCGATAATCATGTGATGTATACCAAGTTTAGATATATAAGCATCAATTGTTTTGTAATGTCCAGCAATTTCCATGATCAGAATTAGCGCATGCTGGATTTGGCCAATAGCACCTTCTGATCCATCAGCATTATGTATCTTAATCAGGTTATCGAGAGTGAAAAAAGGAATTCCATGACAAATAATATAATCATGATCAATGAAGGTATGGGTAGCATCAGAGTCCAAGAGAGCTTTGAACTGGTGACTTTCCTATTGACTGTCTCTTTGACAACATATGACAGTCTCAAGCAAGAACTCTCCACTGAATGACAATGTCGTTGCGCAATGTTGGGAAGTCATAACACACGAGAGGGGCTTATAAATAGAACTAATTTTTTGTTGCTTTTGGAGAGAATTAAGCACACTATTATTTAATTCCGGTGCCATGCTCAATTGAGATGCTCTCATGGAAGAAACGAACAAGCTATGTAATACAGAAAAAAGATTGGAAATAGGGAAATCGGAATCTGTACAAGATGTAAAAAAAGAAGAAATAGGTCCGTGCATGGAGGAACCCCCTACTCCTATGTGCTGTGTCCTTTTAAAGCCTCGGCCACATGTTGCTTAGCCTCGACTTCAAATTTGTCACGGTAATATGCCTCGGCTTCTTCCAAGACAAAATGTTGGGTGGCCATTGCTACTACTGGTGCTGGTACCGGGGGAATGGGGAGGGGACAGAAGATGACTTGTTGCGCCACTTGTGCCTGGGAATACTTGGGGACTGGTATGTAAATATCCTGGTTGTAATCCCAAATGACCTGTTGATGCTGCTAGGAAGGACAGGGTGGATGACAATACAGGTTCTTAGGACAATCAGGTTTGATATGCCCAAGGAGATTACACAAGAAGCAAGTTCGAGTGTCTGGCCTTGCAGGTGCAGCTTGCTGCACACCTATCTCCATGGAGGCACTGCAGCCCAGTTGAATCCCAATTGCTGTAAACTGTTGACGTTGAGGAGAAGGAGGCTGAGAAGGAGGCAGATATTGATAATGGCTCTGAGACCATGGGACAAAACGGGAATTAGCAGGAGGACCCAACTCTATCGCCATTTGCTCGTAAGCTCTTCCGACAGCTTTATAATTTTCCTTGAGCTCATCAATGCCAAATTCTAATCCCAGGTGATTCATTCGAACCCGTTCATAGATGCAGTAGTCTACCACCTTTTTGAGGAGCGTAATCGCATGGTAGTCCTCAATATTTGCCTTGTTCTGCAGAACCTCAAATCGTTGGAGGAAGAGGTCGATTGGATGGCCATTTTGGCAGAGCCCTTCTAGTTTCCAAAGCAACTCATGAGAAAGTACATCGATCCGGAAATAGTCCTTTATCTCCTTTTGTAGCTTGGACCAACTTGGCCAAGCCGAATCTCCTTTGGTGCCGATAACGACATCCTAACCATTTTTGACCTCAGTTTCCTCATCATTGAGATACTTTTCCAATGTAAGTTGGGCGAAACCGTCCATCTTTTTCTCAAAATGTGAAAGGACAGCGATACATCTCAGCTTGTCTGACTTCCATGTTTGTGCATCCACCCATAAACGCAACTTTACCCACCAAAAATGGAAGGTGGATCGATCGCTGTCCCATTTCTCAGAATTGGCTATCTTCTTGATAACATTGTTCTTTTCTTGGTTTACGTTTAGGGCGGACAGCCTTGTGACAAGATCATCTAAGTCCACTGACATTGACATACTTGATTACAGGTTTGAGATAACGGGTAGGGTGGAGGTAAGAGCGGAAATATTCGACACCGAAATATTCGAAGGAAAAGGAGTGGTATTTGGTGCATTGCTTATCGTGGGAAGGCCAATAGGCCTTATGGGTGTGGGATTGGGACAGAATCTTGAAAATCTTCTTTCAGTCACTTACTATGTGGACTATTCCAATCACACTCTGGGCAACCTACAAACTTGCTGCCTGAAAAAGTACTTCTTGGATCGGAGGTAATAATGCCTTCTCTGAATACAATGATGAGGGTGGCCACAGCAACCTAGACTAGAATCCAAAACGAAAATACGAAACAAGAAGGTGTGGAGGAGACCAGATCCGCCTGGCTACGGCGTATGGAAATACTATCCATGTTAGACGTGACGTCACAGGTGATCACGTGAACCTAGGTACACCGGCATAGTACCAACACGGACAGCTAGGCACTCAGCTGATGACGGGGGCTAGTGCACTATGCCCAGTAGCAACGTTATCCGTATTTGTATGGTGGACAACCATATATAAACAGCATGGGGCAAGTGCTGGTTTTGCTACCGTCAAGTGGTAGTACCTCTTGTTTCCTTAGTTCTGGGACCTGAGCATTGTGTATAGCAGTCTAATCCAAGTGTTATGACTTTATCACGAACGACTAATCACACCACAAGGCTCGGACAATGCTTTGCAAAATACACGATTCCTGGCTCAAAGGATGAGGGTATGTGGGTCTTCTCCTCTCAACACAGTCTACAATGACCAGATGGCCAAGGCAATGACTAGCGTGGTAAACAAAATGGATTAGACTGGGGGTACCAGTCGCAAAGTGCTACTTTATATACTATACAGGCGCATGCACAGACCATGCTATGTGTGGGAGGGATTACCATAAATAGACTAAGTGTTTCCATGGTTGTGAGAGAAAAATAACGGAAATTAACAGGGCTGTGTTAAGAAGAGTGGAAATTAAAAGAGCGAGGTCACCTCATGGTATGACATCATTAGTTCTAGACCTGGTCATGTGAGGGTTACCACAGTCACATGCACAGATCACACGACTGAGAAAAGAAAAGATACAAGTTCAAAAATGTTTGAAAATGTTCATATTATAACACTGGCTATATACCAGTTGTCAATAGAACACTGCCAACTGCTACATCACATGACTGGATGATATAGGAGGCAATTCTAATGAATTGTCTAAACATAACATCAATGTCACCATGGGATGGGATGATGCAGATGATAATGATAGTTAGTAAGCAAACACAGTCCTATATTCTGATGTATAAAAGTATGTTGAATTGGCTTGATGATCTCATCACTCTGTGTGACAGAGATAACACAGTCCTACATTCTGATGTATGTTACTCACTAGCTTATATGGGCTAATTCAACTTCAACATCATCCATTTAGGCAATCAATGGCATGAAGGTCATTAAATAGCTTACATACAACTTGAACAAGCTGACATGCATAAAGATATAACTGTGAAAGGTGAGACACACATGGCTATGATACTCATCATGCCAAAGTCCATACTCTTCACAGATAGCATTCAACAAGATAATAGAAAAACTAGGCCAGTATTTCACCAGTTGCCACAATAGGAATATACAGGTTGACAATATCACCCAAGAAGGATTTGTGCTGCTGATAACAAGATTGTATGATGGGAACTAGATAATTAGCATGGATGGAAACATCCTTGTCCAAGTTGATGTAGCTATACATGCCAAATGGTAGTTATAATAATAATTCACAGGAAGCCATGTTTTTCCTCTAAGCTATATATTGGACACTTGTAATACTTTGATGGTGCTTTATTCAACATGCCACTAACCTCCCACCCTTTCAGTGACTCTATGCCAATATTCATGTCTACCCACTCCTGCAGAATAGGCCTTTAGTTAAATTTCTGTATGGTATCATAGACATGCCATACTATCTTGGAAAGCAGACCATTGCCAACTATGCTGCTGCCTTTTCCTCATTGTATGGGCTTGTGTAAGATGTGTAAGAACCTGCTTAGATATGGCCTTGTTCCTTCAATACATATGTGTGTACACTGTTACCAATGTTGGAATACCATCAAGCTTGGAAGGGAGACACAGACATTTGAGAAAGGAAATATGATGCCATCTCTTGCAAAATTGACAGAATTGTTGAATGTCATGGATTGGATTATATGGCCTCTGACATAGAAGACAACATGACATGCATTCATTCTACAAAGATTCTCCAAATAAATGCATAAGTAAATGGATGGATGGTGGTGTGTTTTCTACCTTGATGTAATATAAGCCACCTTTTCTTTTTCTTTTTCTTTTTTCATGTTATGCCTCTTCTTCAAATATAGGCTCCATCATCCACCTCCAATATAGAGTTCCTGGCATGATGTCATTACAATATGGTGCTGTATCATCAAAGTTGATGATTATTTCATCCACTTTAAAAGATATTGCTGATCAAAGTCTGGTCAGCAGGATTACTATAAAGGCATATGCTTATATTCAATGCAGGCAGCATTTATAATGATTTCCTCATTGGAAAGAATGAGCTTATTACATGCCATGTGTCTATGAAAGCTGAATGACTGGATTAGTCCCATGAAAACAATATTTCATTCAAAACCCATATTTTTGCATTGAGATCCTGCTTGTGATTGTTATGATATGAACATTTTCAAACATTTCAAACTTAACACTTTTATCTTTTTAGTCACGTGATCTGTGCACATGACTATGGTAATCATCACATGACTAGATCTAGAACTAATAATGCCATATCTCATAGTAACCACACCTTTTTAATTTCCACTCTTCTCACACAGCTCCTTTAATCTTTGTTATTTCTTTTCCACTATCGCTTCTTTCATTAGTCTAATTATGGTAGAATCTCTCATGCATAGCATGGTCTATGTACACACTTGTAACATATATAAAGTAGACACTCTATAACTGGAATTTCCAATCTAATCCATTTGTTTACCTTAATAGTCATTGCCTAGGTTTTTTGGCCCTTGTAGACTGAGTTAAATGGAGAATGTGGCCACCTTAGGATCTGTTATTGGAGAAGAAGGTATTACTTCTGATCAAAGAAGTACTTTTTATGTCAGCAAGTTTATAGGTTGCCCAGAGTATGGTTGGAATTGTCTGCATAGTAAGCAGCTGAAAGAAAATATTCAAGATTCCATTCTGATCCCATACCTGAAAGATCTATTGGCCTTTCCATAACAAATAAAGAACTAACTACCACTCCTTCTCCTGTGAATACTGTGAAGATTTTTTTTTTCTGCTCTTGTCTCTGTTCTACTATCTACTCAAAACCTGTTATCAAATATATTGACATTAGTGGACTTAGATGATCTCATCGCAAGGCTCACCACACTAAATGTAGACAAGGAAAAGTCCAATATAACCAAGAAGATCGTAGATCCTGAGAAATGGAATGGCAATTGGACTTCAGTGGGTCAAGTTGCAACTATGGGTTGATGTGCAAACATGGAAGTCTGACAAGCTCTGATGCATTGCTGCCTTGTTCTATTTTGAGAAAAAGGCAAATAAATTTGCCCAAATTACCTTAGAGAAATATCTCAATAATGAGGATACAAAGGTAAAAAATATACAGAATGTTGTTACCAGCACAAAAGGGGATTCAGCTTGGTCTAGCTGGTCCAAGCTTCAAAAAGAAATAAAAGAGTATTTCCAAATCAATGTACTTTCTCATGAGTCTTTTCAAAAATTAGAGAAACTTTGTCAAAACAGGCACCTAGTAGATCTCTTCCTGCAAAGGTTTGAGGTCCTTCAAAATGAGGCCAACATTGAGGATTACCATTCCATTACACTTCTCAAAAAGGTGGTTAACTACCACATCTATACAATGACTCCAAAAACCGTTCCAATGTTTTGTAGTTTTCGAGTGTGTGAAATAGCAATTGTAGGCATGGGAACCCTACTTAGTGTTGGTGGGAACATATGATGTACAAACCCCTGGCTACCTGCTGACCTAATACTCATGTGATTTGGCTCAGGGGCCACTGAGATACATTCATTTTAAAACAGGGACACCATTGGAACAGTTTTAGAGCTTTTAATATGATTCATAAAATTTCAGTAAAACAAAGGGATAGCTGTTGTTATTTGGTGCTACAAACAAAGACACACATATAAATATAA
>JBBPQZ010000328.1:0-17791 GCA_038092795.1 Boletus rubissimus
CAACGATGCAACAGGCTGCACCGTCCTACAGGTATAACACGCTTAGCGGTGGCTAGGGAAGCCGTAGTGGAACTTACCGATGTCGGACTGCACATGAACTTGGTTAATTGATTGTTGATCTTCGGCGAATTCAAAACCTGTTCTTGGGTCCACCCATTCCGGAACTGTGAGTATGGGTTTTTGACAGAATGTTTGTGGTTCTTCGCGGCTGTTGTGACATCGTTCTTCAGCAATTGGAATGTAACGGTCTATGGAGCCAGACACGGGCAATTCAATGTCAATCGCAAGAGGAACACACCTATCTTGGCAAAATGAGTGATATCAGCACCATACTTCTCACAATACTCTTGTCCCGCGTTGGCAAACATCCTCGGAGCGCCTGGTCCAAAGTTCTTCCCTGTCCTCATGTCAGACTCCAGCTCTTGGGATTTGGCACCAAACAATATGGTTGGTGATACACGATCGGGAAAGTTGGTCCCTAGACTGCCTGGAGCCATACGTTCGAACCCGAGAGTAAGTGCACACTCCACAAGAGAGGACCGAACGGCGTTGTTGGCATTGAAGAGCGCGGTGCTACCGGTAGAACAATTGTTGCTGACATTCGTGATCGGGATCCCGGTCATGCCGAGGTTGTAGAGGGCGCGCTAGAGGAACGAGAGTCGTCACAATTACAGACAACGCTGGGCAGTGAGCAGGAAGGACGGCTAACCTGCCCACTCGTCGAGTCGCCATAGCAGTATCCGACAAATGCAGTTTCGACCTCATCGTACGTGATACCTCCAACGTAGGGTTATGTGTTGCCCCGTTTTGAACACACGGGAAGTGGAACGAGCCTCACCTGCGTCGAGTAATGCCTTCGTCGCGGCTTCTAGTCCCATCTGACGGGTTGTGATGTTTCAGATGTATGAAAGCGGTCGAGATTACACTCGCTGAAGCTCACATCTTCTGTTGTTCTCAGACCTCTGGGCTTTGGAATTCGTGTTACATTCAAAACCATAATAGTGAGTTGGGAATGTATCCTCGAGGGACAGCCAGGTAGATACCTTGATGAAGGCGGTGCATCCGCATCCAATTATGAAAGTTCTTCTGAGCTTGTTATGTACCATCTTGATACGTGACGGAACTGAAGAGCGAGATGAGTTTCCAATGGACCAACGGTATGAGGGGTGGAGTGTGGGGAGAGGCACCCGGGTTCGGCTGTATTTGATGATCCCGACCCGGTGCCTCATGCATCATGATCGATTCTCCAAGTACTCCTGATTCCCATAAGTCGTTCGATCAGCAGCAGAGAATGTAGTCTACGAGGTGTATCATTTCGCCATTCAACGGTATTATCATCTCTGACCTCTATCTACAACTTGGCCACACGTGCTTCAGATACATATTTCGATGACTTCTTTGCCTTGACCCTGTCAAACTGCGCATTCGTGATTGGCCTACATTCCGATCCGTGATTATACCCGAGCCTGGCATCCGGTCACGGATCAGCACACATGATGAGTTTATGAGCAGAGCCTTAGGAAAGCACACCTTGTTCGACCATCCTCACCGCCGGTTTCAAAGAACTCAGGACGACGCAACAGACTGACGACCGCCGCGCCACCCAAACCGAGGTTATGAACAAGGCCATACTTTCCACGCTTGTCTGGGATATCAAATAGGTGTGGTGCTTGTGATTTCCCGGCCCCTGCGTGGTCCGGTGAATGGCACAATCACGATGAAATGAACGGGAGAGAACGCACATCCACGTAATTGCACTAGTAGAATCACGATTGGATCAGAAAGTCAGATGGTGAAAGGAGTGCATAACACGCACTCGTGATGGAAAAATGCATTCCAACCCCGGTTGCGCCCATTGGATGGCCTCTTGCCTCAAGGCCGCCACTGGGATTGATGACATATTTTCCACCATACTATGTCAAGTTAGAATTGCACATTAGTCTTGGGGAGAACGTCGGGCTTACGGTGTTGTCGCCATCTTCCACAATCTTATGCGCTGCTTCTGAGGCGCAAAGACCCAAGGCAGGATATGTGATGAGCTGATTGAAGTGATTCCTGTCATCGGCAAACCGTGACGGGAACCACCACACCCACCTCATTCGGAGCAAAGCAATCGTGGAGCTCAACCACGCCAACCTCGTCTCGCCCCTGTCCCGGCGCGAACCCAGCCTGCGCAAAGACCTTGTCTGCACATCGCTTTGTCATCCCGTACCCGACCAATTCCATAGCACTCTCTGAGTCGAACGTGGCTGGATCATCTGTCTCAAGTGCTTGTGCAACGATTTCGATAGCTTGATTCTCAAGCTTGTGAGCGTGCACGAAGTCCTCAGAAGCAACTATACAACAAGCTGCACCGTCCTGGAGAGCGTACCATATCAGTGTTTGCGAGCGCAGTGAAAGGGTCACCTTACAGACGTAGGAGTGCACATGAACTTGGTGAGCTGGTCATTAACCTTGGGTGAATTCAAGACTTGTTCTTCCGTCCATCCGTCTCGGAATTGAGCATATGGATTGTTGACGGAATGTTTGTGATTCTTGGCAGCTGTCATATCAAGACAAGATCTCTGCTCAGCGAACGCCATGACGACACCAAGCACGGGATCTAGAGCGCACCGATCTTTGCAAAGTGCCCAATGTTTGCCCCATACTTGGCACAATATTCCTGCCCGGCATTCCCAAACATCCTCGGAGCCACAGGCCCGAAATTCTCACCAAGTGTTTCCTCCAACTCCAAGGTCCTGACGCCAAACAAAACAGTCGGCCCGACACGGTCCGAGAAGTGATTAATAATGCTTCCCGGAGTCATACGCTCGAATCCGAGCGCAAGAGCACACTCCGTAAGGGAGGTCTTGACGGCATTGGAGGCGTGAAAGAGGGCAGTGCTCCCAGTGGAGCAGTTGTTGTTGACATTCGTTATCGGGATGCCAGTCATGCCGAGGCCATAAACGGCGCTCTGCACGAAACTGCTCGTCAAATCCCACGAGCTGGAGAATAACGACAGAAATACCTACCTGGCCACTCGTCGATTCGCCATAGCAATACCCGACAAAGGCAGCCTCCACGTCGTCGTATGTTATACCTCCAAGGTTGTGCTTCAACGTATCTGCAACGGGCAAACATGAGGCACCTTACCTGCATCGAGTAGTGCCTTTGTCGCAGCTTCCAAACTCATCTAAGGGGTGGATACACGTCGAATATGGAGCAAGCAAAGAGAAACGGGAGACTCACCTCTTCAGTCGTTCTCTCGCCCCTGGGCTAAGGAATTCATGGTGGTGAATTTCTTCGTTATTTGCAAACAGATGAGTGAGAAGTACCTTGATGAACGCCGTGGACCCGCAGCCAATGATGAATATTCGCCTGAACTTGGAGGAAGGCATGGTTGTCGACGGTATCAGAGGAGCTCATTGACGAGCCAATCATATGGACAGCGACATGCGACATATTTTTTTCCGAGTTGCGGTGTATACAGCCATCCATCTGCCAACGGGGACTATGTAAACATAGCGAAACTTTGATTTAACGAGTCCTACAGCCTGCTACGGTGTCATCAATGATTCATTCTGTTTGATCTCGTATGTAATTGTCATCGGATACTATCCATAGGGATGACAGGTAACGTGCATGAGTTGGGTTTGAGAATTACTCCGCTCCGGCAAACAAATATACAATCAGCCTTCGCACAACCTGATGCACACTTAGTAGTCTTGATCGGGGCGTAGTTCTGACTTACCTCCACGTTCACACTGTTCCCAATCAAACGGTACTTGGACTTGGTCGACACGCCAGGTGGCCATATGAAATTGACCGAAGACGAATTTGCATCAGTAAAGTGGAAGATTCGGAGTAGCTCTGTGGGTGTGAAATATCGGAGGCAAAGAGGATCTAGTATTCGCACAGCGTTGTCGTCGCCACTGGCACGTGCAGCGAGGAACAAGTCGAAAACCTGTGTGGTCTAGGGTGCAGATAGGCGAGATTAGTCAGATTGCATTGAGAGGACGTACATCGAGGTTTTCGTTCATCTGGAGAATCGAGCCGGCGCGTTCTACAAGCCGGGTGTACCCTAATACCTTTGTGAATGGTTATTTTGCAAGAAACGGGAGTCCACTTGCCTCTAGTGAAACAGCAAGTTCTAGTGCTAGACGGTAGTACAATATCAAACAAGCGGCCCCACTTGTTCAGCACACGGTCTGGGATCCTGAACTGGGTAAACATCTCCTTATCCATCGTCGAGTCTATAAACCGCCTCAGATCAGGTAGGGCTGTGCGCGGTGTTTGTTGGAACTTATTGTGAGGCTCATGATGTGGAGGGATATGATCCAATACATGATCTGACTTGGTTGAATCAAGACCGAAGAATTTAAGTGGGGAGAGTTTCGCGAGGAGGTAATAACGCAACCGCGAGTTTGGGATACCGAACTGCAGCGGATTCAAAGCGAACTCCGCCGTGACATATCCGAGCCTTTGCAGGATAGATACGAGATGATGTCGCGTCGTAGAGTCCTTATGTATGGGTTCAACAAGTACTTGCTAGGTGTTTGCCTCGCCCACGCACTTGGAATCCTGCAACATTCTCCACGAGTAAGTAACGTGGATGAATGTCATGTACCGATAGTTCTGGCAAGACGTTTTCTATGAGGTGCAAGAAAGACTGTGCACGTGGATCGGCCGCCCCTTTGGCCAATGGGTTGAGTACGGTGTATGGCTGGCATGAAGGTGATAGAAGCCACAGATCTGCATTCAGTCGAGAAAGGTCTGCGGCAGTGAGTGTTGCAATATCTGTCTGCTCAGCATCAGGCCAGCGCTACCCTGGCGCGACGGGCCGCGTTCGATGCGGTAAGAACCGACCTTGTGGACGATATCCGTGCCAAGGTTTGCAGGGTACACTTGGCACGCGGTCTGGTCCCAGTCGTAAGCGGCTACAACAGTTGCCCCTGGAATGCAGCTGCGGCGGAGCGCGAGATGTAGACCTCCTAGAAGGCGGGTGAACCCAACGGGGAAGACTCGACTTCTGAACACACCTATCCCGCTGTAAAATTCGATGGCGCGTACCGTTCTCTGCGAATCTCGTGGCATGGCAACATGACGGAGGCCAATCTTGTCTAATTAGTTGGCCAATCATAGCTACATTATGTCAGCTAATTGCAGTCTTCGCCTCGTGCCTCTCGTGGTAGGCTGTTACGACCAGCTTTTCTCCCCTCTTCTTCTTCTTCTTCTTCCATCGTCGAGCCTGGACTTGCTAATCATCGCAACCAGCACACTGCATATCTCAGTCCGGCTCACCGATATTGTCAGCCAGCCCGGCGCACCTGTTCATGGATCCGTATATGCACTCGGACGCTCACATCTCAAACAACGAACAGAGAGCATCCCCAGTCTCGTCTCCCTCACAAGCGATCACCCCGACAAAATCCAAATCTAGAGGATTGCTCGCAGACCTTACCGGATGGCCATCTTATTCGGACATGCGCGCACAAGCCCCTGGAAGCGAGAACAGTGGCGGTCTATGGCATCAGCCCGGCAATCTCACGAGGTGCGCCGATCCTTCTCTCACTCTCTGCATAGCAATATGAGTTTTAATTTCGTCGGGATGGGATAGTGAGACCCCTTCCGGGATGGCCCATGCATTGGGTACGTTCCAAAAGTCAAGTCACCTCCCCACGCCGCAAAGGTATGCATCCCTTTAGCCTAGTACATTTTTGAGCATCTTCCCTGTTGCCAAACAATATGGACTCTTTATCTTCCTATTGGTCTCCCTCTTGGCAAATGGCTGACATGAGGCCATTCCAGCCCTGGAAATATGGCATCTTATCTCCTCACGAGAACCCCTACTTCTACGCAAAAGTAAGTTACCAACCATGTTAGGAGTTCCCGGTCATTTATAACCAGTAAATGGTAGTTTACAGCCGGATCTAGAGTCAACTGTGCTGCCGACAGAGTTCCTATCCCATGCGTATGTTTATTAGATTGGGTATCCCATACTTGTCTTATGTGGGTGGCTGTAGACCCTCCTCTTCACCGCCGTTTCGATCACATTCGATTCCAACACCAGAACCCAGGTATACAAGGCTATATAGATCGTAGTGTGATTCTCACGCATACATAGCCCGCTCGTAGCTCGGTCTCGCAGTAACGGACCACACTTGTTATCTCAGATTGCGCGTACTAATAGCCACGATAAGTAAGCCAGTTCCTTGTGAATTAGCTCACATGCAACTTACACGAGTCACAGTGATGGCTCTGCTACCCCAAGTAAAAGGGATGGCTTGCGATCTCGGTATGTAATCATATCAAACATCGATGCTGAGCATGTTCATAGGCCTTATAGAGCACCCACTCCGCCACGCACACCTTCACGGCAAACAGCAACACGTCCCGTAACCCCTGTATTACAATCTCGCCCTGCCACACCTTTACAGCGGAGATCGACTGAAAAATCCTCACCCAAGTCGCTCCGTCTCGATAATTTGCATTCCAATGATACAACAAACAATCCTCCATCGCAAAGAGTAAAAGATGAGCCCGGGGGTGAGGCTGCCCGTATCCGTGCTCAGTTGATCGAAAATCATCTCGCGTCCACTCAGGCAGCCGAATCGCGCCGGCCTGACTACTTCAAACGGACGAGACGCTCGGCACCCTCAAACAGTACTGGTGCCGGTGGTGCATCGCTCACTTCCGATTTGGGAGGTAAAGACGGATCATTGTTATGGTCATCAGTCAACGTGGGTGTCATTGACAGTCCTGTCAAGGGGAAACGGATTGCTCTATTCCAGGAGACATCAGAAGAGAGTTTCGAAGAGAGTTTGATGGCTGGAGGGTATGGCCGTTACGTGAGTTGTTCTTTGTTCTTTTCCAGTCTCACCTGGAATAGTGATGGGCCACGGGTCCGGACTGGATCTCTTATCTGATGCGGGTCTGCTCTCAATCATATCTAGGGATCTGATAAACCTTCCTGGAAGCTCGACGAGGATGCTGAAGTGCCGAATCGACTTGGTGATGCGATGGAAGAGGAGGGACTTGGTTCCGGGTTGGTATTGACTGAAGAGGAGAAGCGGAAGCGGACCAGGCTGGCTGCGTTTCTTGATCCGCCGCGGGGGTCCTCCGCTACCCAATTATTCCCCGTCGAGATCGAAGGCTGTGGCAGGGTACTCATGAAGGTCGAACCTTCGGAACCGCAAACGTCACCTAAACCCACCCCAAAAGCGAAGCGGTCGCGCAAAAGAAAGAAGGTATCGGCGGATATGAAGCAGGACGTGAACAAGGGCAGTATCGCGGTTTCAGAAGACAGTACAATTGATGGGCCGAACTGGCCGGATACGGAGTTTCCATGGCGGTCCCGTTTGATGGCACGGGATGGACTTTCAATTGCGGAACGAGAAGAACGACTACGATATATTGAAAGCTTCTTCGATAGGGACTCTGACGAGGACTACGCGGAAGAAGGGCACTCATCATTGATTCGGCGTAGTCCTGATGAAGTGTCTTCGCGAAGCCCTCGACCAGGTCAAGGCAAGATGTATCCACTCCTCACCCATTCCAAGGACCGCCGACATGGCTTGACGATGCTGTCTGTCATTCCCAGCGACCCAGCAGATGCCAAAACCGCTCTGTTATGCAAGAGGTCCACACGGGCCGTCCAACTACGTCTTTTACGTCGCCAAAACACTGATCGTACTGCCGACAGTGATGATGGCGAAATTTTGTGTACTTGTCAAGGACGAGATGACGGTCGTCCGCTTGTGCAGTGTGATGCTTGTCGGACATGGTATCATTTGGAGTGCATTGGGATCCAGAGTTCATCGGAGCTAGGCAGGGAGGAGGATCCTTGGTTCTGTGCCAACTGTGTCGAGGTGAAGACGCCGCCACCAGTCGTGGTGCCACTGTCAGAACCGACGTTCGTACCAACCGATGACGGCGAGCATGGAGTTGGCAGGCGCGGTAGCGCTGGTCTGGAAGGGTACGACCCACCATTTCTCAATGGGGGACTCAATACATCGCCTGCGACGCCCTGGACGAGGTCAATGAGACCGCCGACGACGCCCCCGCGAACACAACACCCTCTACACACTTCTTCAGGATCTTCATGGGACGAACCACCGTCTTCATCGTCCCGTGGGGGCCCGCATACGCCACAGTTCAATACAGCCTCGGCATTCGGAGATATGGTACGCGTGTCTGGTATGACACCGGGCCGCTCGCTGGAGCCATCGTCATCCACTGTCATCGATGAGCCCCCATTTGATCCCACGTCAACGCCTTCTAGAGGGATAAGGTTTGGATTACCTTTCACGACACCCAAGGATGGAAGGTTGGGACCATCGTCTTCGTGGCAGGGAGTCAGGGGTAGTACTGGGCACGATTTGTTTCACACGCCTAAGCGTAACGGAGAAGATGGCGGTGCGGCATCTGCGAGGTATGGTCAACCCTTACTTTACCACGGTAGGGTCGGGGAAGTTTCCGAGGAAGGACCCTCAGGCGTGCAAGGGTTGTCTCGGACGAGCGGGCCCAATAACGTCACGCCTGTCGAGAGGGACCCGCTGAACGGACCGAAGCGGATACAGGTGTTGGAATCGCCATTGGGAGCCAAGAGATCGAGACGGACGGTTGATTCTTGTCGTTGATTGCGTGGGCGTCCACACGGGGCAAAATCGGCGAACCTGCCAGCATTTTCATGATTTTCTTTTAAGATTCAAATATTCAGGGTTTGACTGATGGCGTATACCTACTTATAGGCCAATACGTTACGCTCGATTATCTAGCCTCTAGTATTCAACACGGACCAATAGTATCGCTGCGTTGGGTAGTACGACGCTAGTACGTAATTCGTAGTATACGAAACTGCACACACAACTTTTTCAAGCAGAGTGCTTTTGCCGCTGGCAATGCTTCAATCGTGCGCTCGTGGTAAGTAGTCACTGAAGTACTGACACGTTACTATGCATTCACGCGCTACATGTTTGACGCCGGGGCGAATTGAGTTAGAAGTCTGACAGCAAGTGACCCTCGATTGAAGTGCATAAGCGCTGACAACGGTGATACTGCCATGTTGTTCTCGCTTGCAGCATTGATGGTCACGCGAGCTCAGCACCACGCCCTGCAACAACCAGGTTCTCCCGAAGGCTGCAGTGCTACAGCTCGCGTGAGCGATCAAATCGATATTTGCTTGGGATGACACGAAGGCATCACGAGTGAGTAAGCACCTGGAGAATTCTCAGGCGCGTTGCTGAAACGCCTTGTGTTTTGCCAGTGACCCGCCAGTGAATTCCGAATTCAGTGAGGGACCCGTTCAGGGACGACGGGGGGCGGATGATGACGGGTACCATAAAAGGAAATTTTTGGCGACGGGATCATTCTTGTTACGCCAATGCTCCGCGGAGTATTTCCGGCTCTCCTGCTCAAGCCTACGAGACTGAAAACGGTGCGAGGAGAATTGTGAGGGAAGCAGAAGCTGGTTGCGATGGAGCACGAGGGATCGTTCGAACGGGATGCTTTTTCCTTCTCAATTATTTAGACGGAAGGCCGGGTGTAAGGTGTAGTTACGTAAGGTACGGTGTGCTGTATGAATATTTTCCCATGTGCTTGGGGGAGTGATGATATAACATCTTGTTGCGACGGGGACAGTTGTAGAACTCTCCGGTGTTTTCACCAGTCACAACTTTTCAACTTCACATGTCTTTGATTGCAGCCACTCTCGCCGACCTCGCCACCAAAGCACAGGCATCGGCTCGGTCCAATTCTTTCTCCTCCCATTCCGACTCTGATGCCTCCTCGTTGGCAGAGAGTGCGTCTCAACATGTCCTGTTCATTTAGCACGCTCATCATCATCTTTTCCATAGCTTCATCACGACCCACACGCGCGCAGCGTGCACGACTATCCCCGCCTACGACCCCGCGTGCCAACGAGCACCTTGCTGTTTTGCTCCCCAAGAACCTGTGGAAGGTACGCGCGGCCGTCCGACTGCCATGCACAGTATCTCACCTGTGTCAGCCCGACACGCTAGCTTCTACCTGCGACAATTTCTACTGTCGCGTTAAGTTTACTGTTCTTGAACGCCGCCACGTTCGTGTCTTGTTGATGTTTCATCCTTGGTGCCAAAACTCATTCCGCCGAACAGCACTGCAGAAAATGTGGCGGTGTTTTTTGTCACCGTTGTACCTCCAGGCTCACCCACCTCCTGGATGTTTCGAATCTAGACTTTCTTCATCCTCCGCGTCATGTGCCTATTTCTGCTTTTGACAGCCCTACGTCACCTGTCAGCTTGGCAAAGGTCTGTGATGAGTGCTGGGACCAAATTCACGGTTCCCCACGCACCCCTGACACGAGACCATCAACCCCCATGTTGGTCACATCAGTATCTTCTACCGCCTCTCCATCACCGACTTCCTCCATTTGTGCCTCTCCAGTTGAACAGCCTACCCTTTTGGCGAGGGCTGTTCGTGTTAAGCGGAGTTCATCCCAATTGAGCACAAGGCAATTTCCTTTCCCTTCGGTCATGGTTGCTGTCCCTTCGGATTTAGAGCTTCCCAAGTCTTCCTTTGGCGAGCTGGATGCCTACCCTTTACGTCGCTCAAGCATCATTTGCAAAGCTACCGGCGGAGGTCGCTGGGAGCCCAAGAACTCTCCTCCCAGAATCGGTCTCCGCATACCTGGCTGCAAAGCCCCGTATGAGCTCGAGATGGAACGCGAGGATGCTGAAGAACATCGGCGGCGCATGAACCCGATCGTGAGGGACGGAGGTCGGTCATACATCCTATATGAAACATGGTCACGCGGACTCATTCTATTTTTGTGCATAGAATTCCAGTATCGATTCCGGCAGGATCGGAATCTCCCGGAGGGTATTTGTCAAAGTCCCTGCGGGTTGTCCACTTTCTAGATCTGTTTTGATTGTTTTCTTAAACTTTATTGACTTTTTGTTGTACCCCTGCAGTGTTCATACCCCTGCTCGTTCTGCTTCCACCTTGCATTATGTGCGATTTCTGTTTTATACCCACATGTCCTCTTATGCGCCACCCTATGACCGCTGACTCTCTGTTGTGACTATCATATTGTGCTGCTAGGGATTCCCTTACATATCTCACCATATATCTACATTACATACCTTGGTTGTAATGCCGTCTCTTATTTACAGAACTGCGTACTTTCTTCAAGCGTGACAGGGGTCATTTGACTAATTTGGGTGTTCTGAAATGACACAGTTTCTCGCACAACTTTGCAATATCGACCTCCATGACATCGCTGGAAATAGCGGAAGAAATACGATCCATATTCCCCGGAACTGAAGAATTGATCGTCCAGTACATCTCTGGATACCTTGTCGACGATGCTGGCGAAGAGGAAGATGTCCTCCAGGTGGCCAATGACCTGCTCAGCTCCCTTGGACGAGATCGTCCAGACGACGTGCAAAAGCTGATGGCCCGACTTCGGGACCTGCTTTCTGAGCAGCTGGCAGCGCGTGCCCGAAACAGCACTCGTCCAAAGTTGATGAAGCTGGACAAGGTCGTCGATTTGAGCAAGGTTGGTGCCATATCGACCACGATCGGTCTCGGAGAAGGTGTCGACCTCGAGAGCATCAACAAGGGAAAGTGAGTACTGCGCTGCGGGTGCCTTGTGTGCGCGCGTGGGGGATGGGCAGCATAATATAAACATAATGTGTGTATTGCGCACAGGGCATCCCGTGTCGACGTCAAGAAACTAGAGAAACAGGAAGCAAAAATCAAGGTGTGTGGGCTGGATTTGTTCGGTGGAATGAAGGAATGGAGGCTGATGGGTCTTTTTATTTCTTGGATAGGCCAAGATCGAGAAACGTGCGCGTAGGGATCTGTATGAGGGGTCCAAGTTACTCGATCAGCATCGCAAGCAGGTGAGCTCTGCTCTCCCTCAGTAATGTCAAGGATCCACCTCATCAAATCGTATACCAGCAAAATTACGAGGAAATGTTTATGAAGGTGAGATCTTGCCTACCACGCCTGTGTAGATTCTGACGTGACATCCACGAACATTAGATCAATCCCATCGAAGCTGCTGCCACCGCAAAGAACAAGAGCAAGGATATCCATCTTCCGTCTATCGACGTCAACTTTGCTTCCAATCGTATCTTGTACGCGCGTGATTGACATGCCGAACAGTCTGTCATGTTCTGATTTGTTGTTCCAAGGTCGGGTGCAAGTCTGACACTCGCGTATGGTCGCCGTTATGGTTTGATTGGACGAAACGGCGAGTATCTTCGTTCGCGAGTTACGATTCACATCATGACACCAATTGACCAGGTGTCGGAAAGTCGACGTTACTTCGACACATCGCTATGCGTGAACTACCGATACCAGCACATATCACGATTCTGTTCGTGGAGCAAGAGGTGCGTTTAGTGCCGTGCCGCTTTCCTCGGACGAGATATCCACCATCATAATTAGATTGTCGGCGACGAGACCACGGCCCTCGACTCTGTCCTGAAAGCCGACGTTTGGAGAGACCATCTACTAAAAGAGGAGATACTCCTCAATGCAAAGCTTTCTGAGCTCGAGAGAGAAGGAGATGACAAGCGCTTCGAAGATGCCAGGGAGGAGGCTGCCACAAGGCTAGCCGAGGTACACACCCGGCTGAGTGATATGGATGCGGAAAGTGGTCCCTCGCGAGCCGCGGCGCTTCTGGCTGGTGAGTTGAGCGGGAGACAGTGAACGAACTGGCATCATGCCGAAAAACCATTGTTTTACAGGTCTCGGTTTCTCCGAAGCTGATCAGGCGAGACCGACCAAATCGTTTTCAGGAGGTTGGCGGTGTGTATCATTGAAGCGTTGGGCAATAGAATGTGTACTCAAGTTTATTCAGCATGCGTCTAGCGCTTGCTCGAGCACTATTTGTGAAGGTATAGGTTCCCAGGAGATTGTTATTCGTGTTCGTGGTCGACTAACAGGCTGGTAGCCAGCTTTGTTGTTGCTTGATGAGCCTTCCAACCATATCGATTTGAATGCTTTGGCATGGCTAGAAGACTATCTCCAAACATGGGCAGGAACACTCCTGGTCGTATCACACGACCGTGCATTCCTGTGAGTTTGGGGCAACCTATGTTGGCTTCGGTTTACAAACTGATGGTACTTGCAGGGACGCTGTTGCGACTGATATCATCCATCAACATTCTGGGCGTTTAGATTATTACAAAGGGTATGTGATAGCATTTCGGACGGAATGAAGCACCCTTAAGTCGTTTATGTTCAGGAACTTCACGCAGTTCTACTCTACCAAGTCAGAACGTGATCGGAACATGCGGAAAGAGTATGAAACACAGATGGAATACCGCAAGCATTTGCAGGCATTCATCGACAGGTGGAGATATAACGCTAATCGAGGTGGGCCGTTGCGTTCATTCTCCCGAGTGTCAAGTTCTGATGTCACGGCGGAACTCAGCCGCGCAGGCGCAGGCGAGAATCAAGATTTTGGAGAAGGTCGGTAGTTCAAATTTGATCTCAGATAGTTGGACTTACGATGAACGCACTCTAGTTACCGGATCTTGAACCACCGGAGGAGGATGAGAAAGAAACATTCAAGTTCGTGATCCTTTGTCAACGTATATCGTCCGCGTTCTGATGAACGCGTTGCAGATTCCCGGAAACTGAGAAGATACCGCCACCGCTACTCCAGTTGTCAGGTGTCAACTTTGGATATAGCGCAGACCAGATTCTTCTCAAGAATATCGATATCGACGTTGGCCTAGATTCTCGAATTGCCGTGGTGGGTCCAAACGGAGCCGGAAAGTCGACGCTGTAAGGACCCAAGATCCTGTTTCGTGTCCGAGGATGCTCATGCCTATGTTAGTATTAAGCTACTGACTGGGGAGCTAAGACCTCTGAATGGGGATCTCAACAAAAACGGTCGCCTACGAATGTAAGCTTCCATGCTACCCCCCAGACTCGAGCTAAATATTTTGCGCAGAGGCTACTTTGCTCAACACCACGTCGACACACTCAATCCAGCAATGTCGCCTGTTCAATTCTTGGCTTCCAGGTTCCCTGGCAAAACGGAACAAGAATACAGAAACCACCTCGGCAATTTCCAGATTAGCGGCATGACAGGGTAGGGTTTCTTTTCTTTTTCTTTTTCCTTTGCACCCTTTTGGTTGGATGGAACTCACTGGGCTCTTCCTTACGACAGGTTGCAGTTGATCGGTACCCTGTCTGGAGGTCAGAAATCGCGCGTGGCGTTTGCGGCGCTTTCGTTGATGAACCCGCACATTCTGTTACTCGACGAACCCACGAACCATCTCGATATCGAGGTCCGTCTTTGACCTCTGCGTCCATCTTGCATCCTTGAGGAAGATGCAAAGTGTATAAAACAAACTAATGGACGGACGCAGGGTCTCGATGCACTGATGGCTGCGCTAAATACATGGAATGGTGGTGTGATCATCATCTCGCACGACGAACGGTTTATCACCAACGTGGCAAAAGAGGTAAACGCGTTCTCGTCGACGTTTCTAAGATATGATATGCTGACCGAGGCGTGGAACTAGCTCTGGGTCTGCGCGGACGCGACCGTGACCAAGTTCAAGGGTGATGTGCAAGCTTACAAGGTGAGTGCGGGGGGTCGTTCTCCACGTTTGAGTGGGTATGACTGACGTATCTTGTAACAGAGTCTGATCGTGAGCAATATCAAAGCGCGGCCGTAAACGCCAACGATACGATTAGATGTGTTTTCACCCGTGCTGGGACATTATCTATTGCAACGTTTAATCGTTCCTGTTGTGGCATACCAAGTCACTGTACTGCTCGACACCAGAGTCGCGTGTAATGCTTGGTAAAGTCCAGTCTGATTGTATACAAATCTTCTGCGGGATGAAGCACTCAACGACATGAAGAGATCTAGACACCTTCGCAAGCTGAAAGTCGTTTGTTCATGCGTTTTGAAGATTTCGACCATTTTTATGATTATTATTCGGTATTCTGATGCAGCAAATCCATAGAACGATACATCCACAACGGTCCCATTTACGTACGACAAGGCAAAACCGAGTTCGAGTCACATGCAAACTGTGTCGTGCCAGTGCTCACATCCTCGAGTTTATCCAGCACAAGGCGAAAAGGCGACCAAGAGGTGCTGACAAGCAAATTGGACGCAGTCCGTGTTCTTCATTTTTGAATCACTGGTTGGATCCTTCTAGGCATGCTTTTGACATCCTCAACTACACTGCTGGACTCGATAACATCAACAGTGCAAGATACCGACGACCTTTGACCTTTGATTAATGGCTTGAGGTCTTCCGTCTCGATTTGTGTACTCCATAGTAGTGTTTGTCCATCAGTGCTTGGCTGCACGACAGCAAGGAGGCGGACACAACTGGGGGTAAGTTATCCCTTGGATGAGTGTGTTAGAGCCCTGAGTGTGGGGATGTATGACAAGATGACAAAGTCAGAGAGCTTGTTCCCTGGTTCAGGTATATCGGCGTGACGTCTCTGCAAGTGAAGGGACACGCATGATATCATGACGTCTTCCATTAGAAGAAACGTATTTTAATACAAGATAAAGTCCAAAAGAAAAAAAGAAAAAACTTTGGTCAACGTCCAAGGGTATCCACAAGGTCGTGTGTAGCGTTATCGCTTGGCGACTCTACCACAGGCCGTTGAGAGCTGTGATTGGAGGACGGCTAGCAAGAAAGGAAAATTAAAGGTCAATGACAAAACAAGAACGACCCAATGCGCCTTTCAGAATGCCGATGAACGTCATTCGTCACTCGGTTCGGTTCATAATTACAACGTATACCTGAAATCAGGTGCACGATCACCCAAGTCCCTCAATTCCTGGACCGACAATTGGAGCTTTTCCCCTCGCTCAACACGCTGTCGCAGTGCTTCGTCCCTCGCGTCGTTGATGCGCTTGTACGAAAAGGCCAAGATGGGCACGACGATCAATCCAATGCCGACGAACATCAACTCCAGGCCATCTGCACAATATCAGGAAGAGAACGCATCAATAATGGCCGTGAAGATGGGGAGAGAAAGTAGCGCGACTTACGTCCAAGGATGTATCGTGGTGAATCCTGCGACCGATAAATGTTCGCCGCGATGGCTCCACTAAAGTTTCCGAAACCGATATGGAACGCCATACCTATAGCGCGTTTGTATTGCCCAGCGAGGTTGTTGCCAAGCCTACTCGAAATGCTCGGCTGGTTGTAATTCGAAGATGGAGACCGACACGTACCATGAAACAACACCAGGGAATGAAGCATAACTTCCGATGACGATTAAGAAAGTCCCAAAGTACTTGACCCCATTTGAAGCGTTCGATATATTGATAGAGTACCCAATGAGAAGTAAGAGCAGGCCAGCGTAGATGAACGCAGAACGAATCTTGAGTTTATCCGAGTAGTGCGCCCAGATAAGAAGGATGATTGCTAGGTGGATCTGTAAGTTGTCAAGCATAGATCGATTCAACGGGAAACCCACTGGCGACGACGTATGGTGGGACGGTAAGGAGTTGGCTGACAGCAGTGGTGTAGCCGAAGCTGTGATCCAGCATTAATCCTCAGTGATAGAGCAGAATCATGATCACGAACCTGTTGATAATTGTTCTATGCACGAGGAAGAAGCATTCGTGAGGACAAGGAGACCAACAGTGAAGTAACTCACGGAAGGAAAAGGGTGATGCCATACACTGCGTCAGAATGGTGAGCCTTGCACTGTCAACTATTCAAAGCGTAACCGTTACGCACGAGGAGCAATAATTGACATGTAGACAAGCAGGTGCAAATAGACCTGCCAATCAGTGAAGGGAGATATGACATGACGGAGGGCAAAATGTTCTGCCTCTCCAACGACCGAGTTGTCATATTCTGGGACACGTCAGTCCATGCACGTCTTCAGGCAATGGGATGACACACTTTTCCTCCATATAAGGTACGCACGTTCATCCGGTGTCAGAAAAGTGGCAGTCGATGGGAAATCGACGATTACTGATAAATGTATCGAAACTGAGTCTTGATTTTAAAAAAGGTGTGAACTCACCAAAGAAAGCAATAACCCCAACAACCACAGTCACCAATCCTTCAAGAATCTGTTAATGTGGTCATCAGAATAATGGTCACGATGCTTGAATGTAACCCACAAATATCCACGACCAACCCTCTAGATGTCCTATTCCCCCCATGTATCCTATCGCAAAGGCAAGGAGGCCAGAAAAGGCACCTCGAATTCCGTTTTAGAATAAGGCGAGATAAAAAATCAGCATGTTCTTCACCTGCTACTGTTGCTGCCCCAAAGAAGAGACCGATGCGGTACTGAAGCATGTGTCTTGGGTACCATAACGTGAGGCTATGGTGCCCACGTCAATTCGCGAACAATATGTCAGCGCACAACGCACTAGTATACAACGCCAGGGAACAGCCCAGCTTCGGCGAAACCAAGACAGAATCGTACACCAACCAATTGAGGGTATCTGCGGATCACACTGGTCAATCTCGGGATAAGGCAACCAATGAACGTGCATTACGTTTTCACGAGACCCATCAGCGTCCTGGAATTGGGATGAGTAGCGGGCTCAAGTCATGCAATAACGGAGTTACGTACATGACAATACCCCACAATACCTGAACTTCATCAGCTAACCGATATTAGAAGGTCAAGGCGGCGTTCAACTCACCATGATGCCCGGAAGCCACCTTACATCCGTCGTGCATCAACAAGACGTATACGCTACCTTAGACTAGCTTACCTTGATGGACGAAACACCTTCAAGACCAAACTAAAGAGCGCCATTAGCTCGGCAAGTGGTCTCGGCAACATGACACCCACTTGGCGGGACATT